>JASDQU010100267.1:460538-486535 GCA_032191745.1 Picea mariana | reverse complement strand
GTGGGTGCTAGAGAAAACAGAGAGTTGGTGCTCTCAGCAAGTTGCAGCTTGCAAAACAGAGGTTGTAGCCCCATTATGAGTTGGTTCTCATGTGTATGATAATGTAAAGAATGTAACTATTACTTATCATATAAAGAAAAAGAAGTTTTTACCCTTTATGGGTTTCCTCAGGAAATATCTATCTCTGTGTATCACATGTGTGTGACTGATGTTGAATGTGCCTTTGTTTATCTCTCTACATTATTGTGATCATTATTGAGTGCCTTGTAAATATTTTAAAAGAAGCATAATTGTTTAAGTATAGTAACAACTGATTCACCCCCCTCTCAGTTGTCCAACAATTGGTATCAGAGCCAACCCCTTTTATCTAAGGGTATATCCTAGAGCTTAAACATGTCAATCCATGATGGAAATTCAACCAATAAGGCCCCTCTGTTCAATGGAACAAAATTTACCTTCTAGAGAGTTAGAATGAGAACCTACATCATGGCTTTAGGTGCAGATGTCTGGAATGTGGTAGATACTGGTTATGTAAAGCCAGTAGTGCTAGCTAATAAGGATGACAAACTAGAATTTAGCTTCAACGCTAAGGCCATGAATGCTATCTTGAGTGGTCTTGCAGAAGCAAAATTCATAAAAGTTATGCACCTAGGAACTGCCAAAGAAATGTGGGACAAACTCATTAACAGTTATGAGGGTAATGAGAAGGTAAAGGATGCAAAGCTTCAAACCTACAGAATACAATTTGAACAGATGAAGATGAAGGAAGATGAAACTGTTGGAAAATAATTTCTGAGAGTAGAAGAAATGGTAAATGCAATGAAGGCACTTGGTGAAACAATTGGGGAACCTTCTTTATTCAGAAAATCTTGAGATCTCTCCCAGATAGATTCAACTAGAAGGTCTCTGCTATAGAAGAACTTAATGATCTGAAAACCTTGCAGTTTGACCAACTTCTCGGAACATTGACTGCATATGCAATGAGAATAGTTAAAGATAAACCCACCTCCAGAGAAGCATCATTTAAAGTAGACAAGAATGAGGATTATGAGCCCGATGAAATTGAAGAAAAATTTGTGAAGAGACTGAAGAAAGGATTAGGAAAATACAAAGGTAAACTGCCTTTCAAATGTTTTAACTATGGTAGGATAGGTCATTTTGCAAACAAATGTCCCCACAAAGGAAAGGATCAGACTTGTGATGATGAAGAGAAATACAAACACATAAATTTCTTTAAAGAGAATAACTTTAAGAAAAAAAGTCTTTGTGCAAACAATGATGATGATCCTTCAGATGATGAGGATAATGATTCATCTATTGAAGATAAACTAAATGACTTCACACTTATGGCCAAAGAGGACTATGACAATAATAGCACATGGAGTGATGTTAATGAAGAAGAAGCTGTGGTTGACATGGAAGGAGAACTAATCAATGCATTGGAAGAGATTGATAGACTAAGAATCAAGAACAAAAAGCAAAGACAACTGTTGATACAGTTCGAGAAAGACAGTAAAGAACCTGGTGAAGACCTTTTCCTGCTAAAGGTAGAATTGGAAGAGGCAAAGAAAATCGAAGAGATTCTGAAACAACAACTATTAGAAAAGAAGGCAAGATGTGAATCCTTAGAGCAAGAAGTAGTGAAAACAAGGAAAGAAATGGAGAAGTTTCAAGCCTTGTATAATCAGAATCTATCAAGTATCAAAGCCTCATAAGGATTAACCACCATTCTGAATCAACAAAGGAATCCAAAGATAAAAATGGGTTTGAGTTATGAAGAGGGATCAAGTAGTGAGAAGACAGGAAATGAAGAACCCATCAAGTTTGTCAAAAGTACAACCAATGATAATAACAAACCTGTAGAAATAAAGGAAGACAATCAACAACCCATGATGAGTAATGAAAATGGTGTCAGGACTGAATTTGTAGGATGAAGAAACAATGTTCTTTCTACTAAAAGACATCATCAACAAGAAAGAAATCAATTTTCTCAAAGAAGACAACCATTTTCCAGGTACAAAGAATTTTTCTATGGCTATTGTTTCTATTGTTCTAACTTCGGTCACAAAGCTGTAAATTGTTCCTTAAGACCTAGAAATGAGAAATTAAGATTTCAAAGGAATAAATACTTCCCACAACAAAGAATGATAGAGTCACATAATAATTCTTCACAGACTGCAAATTGCCAAATTAAGTCTGGACACATATAACTAAGGAGGGAAAGAAATAATCAACAGTCAATAAATAGGCAACACTGCAACAATAAGTTTGACTTATTGAATAATGAGGTTGAATGCTACACTTGTCATAACTTTGGACATAAATCTATTGACTTTCGGTTAAGGAACTATGAACCGATTTGAAATCTCCTGTTGAAAATGTCAAGTTTTGGAAGAAGAAGGAAAGTAACAAGTGTGGATTAGTATTATCTGCTCAAAGAAAAACGAAACCTTGGTATATAGATAGTGGATGCTCCAAACACATGACGAGAGACAAAGTCAATTTTCATTCACTAAGTGAAAGTAAATCAGGAACCGTAACCTTTGGAAATGATGCTCCAGGGAATATAAAAGGAAAAGGAATGGTGAGCTTAAGTAATGGAAAAGGAAAAGCCCAAGATGTTCTACTTGTGGATGGGCTGAAACATAATCTGCTCAGTGTAAGTCAAATGTGTGACAGAGGATGTGAGGTGTTGTTCACGTCCAAGGATTGTAGATAAAGTCTGTAAACTCAGAACAAGTAGTGGCCAAAGGCATAAGGATAGAAAATAATGTATATGTGCTGAAAGAAAATAGAGAAGAATGTCATCTAAGCAAACATGATGAAAGCTGTTTATGGCATTGGAGACTTGGACATCTAAACTTTGACCACTTAATCAAACTCAAAAACCTCGAGGCAGTAAAAGATCTTCCGAAAATATCAAAGCCCCAAGATTCAGTGTGTAAACCCTGTCAAGTAGGGAAGAAAAATAGGACACAATTTAAGTCCAAGAGATTTACTTCAACAGAGAAACCACTCCAACTAGTTCATATGGATTTATGTGGACCATCAATATAGGAAGGCACAGGGAAATAAAACTAGTTCATGTTGATTATCGATGATTACTCTAGAATTACTTGGGTAGCCTTTCTCAAAGAAAAAGATGAAGCATTTGAGAAGTTTAAGATATTTAAGGATTTAAATGAGACCCAAACAGGTAAGAGGTTAAAGGCAGTAAGATCAGACCGGGGATGAGAGTTTATGTCAAGAGACTTTAAGGAATTCTACGATGAGCATGGGATCAAGAGAGAATACACAATACCAAGAACTCCACAATAAAATGGAGTAGTTGAGAGGCAAAACAGAAAAGTGCAGGAAATGGCCAAGTCAATGATGAATGGGAAAATCATTGGTCAAACCTACTGGGTAGAAGCAATACACACAACAGTCCATTCGAAAAGTTATGGACAAATAAATACCCTTCTAGTAGATTCAACCATTTGTCTACAACATCTGCGTCTATTTGACCTTCAAATATAGGGATATCAAAGTTGATTTGTACCTTGAAGGGGGTGGTGCCTCCGTTTGAGGAAGATGCATCGTTTGTTGGTAGTCATCGAAGAATTCGTGCAAAACTATCCATCATCTCGTTCCTCTGTTGCATGAGGGCTTCCTCGAGGAACATTTTGAAATGATCTTTTGTCCCGTCGTCTTTCTTTTCTCCCATGATGAGAGGTCGCTTGGGTGTGCGAGAAATTTTGTCCTCAAGAGAAACAAGCTCAAGACCCAGTTCTTTGTACCCTGACCTCGTTGGGGACATGCATTAAAAATGACAAGGAGCAGACCAGTTTTATACCACTGATCTGAATTTTATGAGCAAAATGAAATTAATACAGAATATTAAAAGTTGCTTAACACAAACTAACAGAGATACTGTAAAACTGGTCTCTATTCAATAAGGAAATAAGTTTAAACTGTAAAATGCAGCGGAAAACATGCTTGTTGGAATGGTGGTGGCTTATCTCTGAAAAGAGGTGCGACAACTGTGTTCATTCGCAATAAGATGAGTACAATGAGGCTCTGAAGGCCTTTTTACAATAGGCATGAATTCTAATACCCTAGACATCCAAAAATGTAACCCTAGGAGATGAAGCGCCAAAATTCATGTGGGCCTCGTTGGGGTAAGTTAGTACATCAAATTCTCGGGGTCATAACTTTTGCATACGATATATGTTTTA
This sequence comes from Picea mariana, assembly GCA_032191745.1. NCBI lineage: Eukaryota > Viridiplantae > Streptophyta > Pinopsida > Pinales > Pinaceae > Picea > Picea mariana. Next base: position 482,318 of record JASDQU010100267.1, on the reverse strand, counting down.
GGCTCACGATAGCCCGTTGGAAAGGTCTATTCGAGGATTGCGGCTGTTTCCATCATACTTGTCTTTGTCTACATTTTGACTGTGGCAAGCCCTAAAAACATTGTTTAGGGCCTCAAAACAGCCCCAAAAGTCGGGCACCCAAAAAGTAGGAAAAAACTATCAAACTAGAAAAAAGCCAAAATGAGCCAGTTGGAATAGGTGGGAGGCCACTGACATCCATCTGGATCAATATTAGTCCACAGTTTGGGGATTTGTTTTTTTACTATTGTATTATAAATTATATCAATGCAAGGGATAAGAACATAACCTTCAATTTTTATGATTTCATCATTATAATCTTCTATATATTTAGCTTTCCATTTTACCAGAAGGTCAATCCAAAACAACCTCTTACTTTAGAGTAATGGTGGGAAAGTTGTAAAAAGTGTTAGAAGATTGATAAATCTTTTTAATGAATGGATTCGAACTGTTTATAAAAATTGTATTACTTTCTTTAGCTTCCAAAGCATTGTAGTTTAAATATATATATATATATATATATATATATATATATATATATATACTTTGTAACATTTTTTTGACTTTTAGGGACTCGTTAGAGGTTATATCAAGACCTTTTCATTATTACAACTATCTTCTATGCCTTTACCTATACCTATATAGAATAGTCTACCACATTATATTTTTTCTTGTTACAGGTTATATCAAGACCTTTTCATTATTACAACTATCTTCTATGCCTTTATCTATACCTATATAGCATAGTCTATCACATTATATTTTTTCTTTGGAGGTTATATTGAAATTCTATGGCAATGATAATAATCATTTTAAATAAATTTTCACCTATATATTCATAGATTCTCTTATAGATTCTCTTATACATGAAAAGTTAGCATTTTTCATTTGACCATGTTACTTTCACTTTGTAGATCCATCTTAACTATGGATCTATTAACAAAATAAAAAAAATTTAAATCTTATTTGGATTTAAACTTGTAAGAAAATACATATTCTTTATAAAATATTTTATACAAAACTAAATATATAATAATAATATATATTAAATCATTCTTATTTACAATTTTTTTATATAAAAATAATATTATAAAGATTAAATTAAATCTAATTAATGAATATAAGATAAAAGAATTGCGATAATATCTTTTTCTTTTTCTTGTTTGTTAATATATCTTTGACCACTTGTGGTAAGAAGGTGCGATCACACAAACCTTTAATGGAAATGCTTTAGAAAAAACAATCTGAAAAGTATTAAAGCACGGATGGAATGATCTGTTCAATATCTACCGATCATTCCAAATCATGAAAAACAATGAAAGGTCACTGCAAACCTAATTTGCTGAGTCCGTAGAGTATTTGGAATGGATGGAGGACCAATTAACTACGTATACTTTCAACTTTTATGCTCCATAGATTCTCTGTGCATGCCATTCGTGAGGTCCGGACTACTCTGAACGCCATCTGATTCCGAGATCTATCGAATGTTTTGTTTTCAACCCTAAAAACGTACTCTCGATATTTAAAAGCTTGGGCGGCTTCTACATGAGAAAAAAGCAGTAGGAGAACGACAAATAACCAGGCAACTATTGCGGTACTTTGTTGAAAAATATTGCAGCACAGAATCTCGGATATCCACAATACGTCTGACATGTAGACTTTGGCGAGCTTGTGATTTTTATTCCAATGTACAGCAAAAGATTTGGAAGCCATATCACGTGAATCCGTTCAAACTACACAGAAAAGGGAAAATAGCGCTATAAATCCTACGCCGATCTGCTATTCGATTATTGGTGTTGATGAAATATGCAATCAAAGAACGACCGAAAGTAATCTACACAGAAGCGGATGGGTTGGAGGTTCTTTTCGGTGTCAAACTCTGCGAGAAAAGGCCTGCCAAAAGGTTCCCAATTCTGAGTTTATAGAGAGCTGCGACAGAAGTAGGTAATTCCAAATCTCAACTCACATCAGTCGGATTTAAGATTTAGGGATTAGAGTTAGCGGTGCTTATCATTGCATTTTTGAATGTATAAATAAATTTAGCTTGCTGAAAAATCTTGGGACATTCGAATTAAACAAACATAGCCACTCAAATCTGTAGATCCAATTATTTATCACTGATTTTTGGATAAAATCAAAGAAAAAATTACCCAAAAACATCCAAAAAATTTTTAGATTACTACTTTTGATATCATTAATCTAAGTTATGGTTTTGTTAGGGGATATTTTCTATTTATTTTTTATTGTTGGATTTGTATATTTGAGTGGCTAAACCTATATATAATATAATCAATTTATGAATTCAAAAATACAATATAAATAACAGAAAACTGAAATTTCATCATAATTTCCCAAAAAAATATCAAAAGTCATGAATTCCAATACCCTAGACATCCAAAAATGTAACCCTAGGCCTTTTTACAATAAGCATGAATTCCAATACCCTAGACATCCAAAAATGTAACCCTAGGAGATGAAGCACCAAAAGTCATGTGGGCCTCGTTGGGGTAAGTTAGTACATCAAATTCTCGGGGTCGTAACTTTTGCATACAATATATGTTTTAGGCTCACGATAGCCCGTTGGAAAGGTCTATTCGAGGACTGCGTCTGTTTCCATCATACTTGTCTTTGTCTACATTTTGACTGTGGCAAGCCCTAAAAACATTGTTTAGGGCCTCAAAACGGCCCCAAAAGTCGGGCACCCAAACAGTAGGAACAAACTATCAAACTAGAAAAATGCCAAAATGAACCAGTTAGAATAGGTGGGAGGCCACTCACATCCATCTAGATCAATATTAGTCCACGGTTTGGGGATTTGTTTTTTTACTATTGTATTATAAATTATATCAATGCAAGGGATAAGAACATAGCCTTCAATTTTTATGATTTCATCATTATAATCTTCTATACATTTAGCTTTCGATTTTATGAGAAGGTCAATCCAAAACAACCTCTTACTTTAGAGTAATGGTGGGAAAGTTGTAAAAAGTGTTAGAGGATTGATAAATCTTTTTAATGAAAGGATTCGAACTGTTTATAAAAATTGTATTACTTTTTTTTAGCTTCCAAAGCATTGTAGTTTATATATATATATATATATATATATATATACTTTGTAACATTTTTTTGACTTTTAGGGACTCGTTAGAGGTTATATCAAGACCTTTTCATTATTACAACTATCTTCTATGCCTTTATCTATACCTATATAGAATAGTCTACCACATTATATTTTTTCTTTGGAGGTTATATTGAAATTCTATGCCAATGATAATAATCATTTTAAACAAATTTTCACCTATATATTCATAGATTCTCTTATACATGAAAAGTTAGCATTTTTCATTTGACCATGTTACTTTCACTTTGTAGATTCATCTTAACTGTGAATCTATTAACAAAATCAAAATTTTTGAAATCTTATTTGGATTTAAGAAAATACATATTCTTTATAAAATATTTTATACAAAACTAAATATATAATAATAATATATATTAAATCATTCTTATTTACAATTTTTTTATATAAAAATAATATTATAAAAATTAAATTAAATCTAATTAATGAATATAAGATAAAAGAATTGCGATAATATATTTTTCTTGTTTGTTAATGTATCTTTGACCACTTGTGGTAAGAAGGTGCGATCACACCAACCTTTAATGGAAATGCTTTAGAAAAAACAATCTGAAAAGTATTAAAGCACGGATGGAATGATCTGTTCAATATCTACCGATCATTCCAAATCATGAAAAACAATGAAAGGTCACTGCAAACCTAATTTGCTGAGTCCGTAGAGTATTTGGAATGGATGGAGGACCAATTAACTACGTATACTTTCAACTTTTATGCTCCATAGATTCTCTGTGCATGCCATTCGTGAGGTCCGGACTACTCTGAACGCCATCTGATTCAGAGATCTATCGAATGTTTTGTTTTCAACCCTAAAAACGTACTCTCGATATTTAAAAGCTTGGGCGGCTTCTACATGAGAAAAAAGTAGTAGGAGAACGACAAATAATCAGGCAACTATTGCGGTACTTTGTTGAAAAATATTGCAGCACAGAATCTCGGATATCCACAATACGTCTGACATGTAGACTTTGGCGAGCTTGTGATTTCTATTCTAATGTACAGCAAAAGATTTGGAAGCTATATCACGTGAATCCGTTCAAACTACACAGAACAGGGAAAATAGCGCTATAAATCCTACGCTGATCTCCTATTCGATTATTGGTGTTGATGAAATATGAAATCAAAGAACGACCGAAAGTAATCTACACAGAAGCGGATGGGTTGGAGGTTCTTTTCGGTGTCAAACTCTGCGAGAAAAGGCCTGCCAAAAGATTCCCAATTCTGAGTTTATAGAGAGCTGCGACAGAAGTAGGTAATTCCAAATCTCAACTCACATCAGTTGGATTTAAGATTTAGGGATTAGAGCCAGCGGTGCTTATTATTGCATTTTTGAATGTATAAATAAATTTAGCTTGCTAAAAAATTTTGGGACATTCGAATTAAACAAATATAACCACTCAAATCTGCAGATCCAATCATTCATCACTGGTTTTCTGGTAAAATCAAAGAAAAAGTTACTTGAAAACATCCAAAAAAACTTATAGATTACTGCTTTTGATATAAGTAATTTAAGTTATGGTTTTGTTAGAGAATATTTTATATTTATTTTTTATTGTCGACTTTGTATATTTGAGTGACTAAACCTATATATACTAGCACAGCTGCTAACTCGCAACTGAAAACGCCAAAGGTCTATTGTGCATCTCGATGTGAAACCAGAGAACATTCTCCTCGAAGAGAAGTTATCAGACTTCGGGCTCTCGAAGCTCATCGATGGCAGAGCAGAGTTCTGAGTTACCTGAAACGCTCCATACTCATGCAATAGGTGGGTCGGTCATTGAATATGAAACTTGCGGACAGCTGAGAGGCATGGACAGTTGAGGTGGAAGTTGAAGTAGTGTTTGTTAATAATTCAAACGTGGCAATTATATGGTGCTACAGTGATTTCTTAATATGATTAGGTAAATGTTAAAAAGTAAACAGGTTAACGGATGCATTCAAAAATACAAGAAAGTTATGAAAAGTAAATGGCATTCATTGATTTGGGAGGACGACTAAGAATATGCCAGCATCTTCAATTGTTAACCACAAACTAAATTCAATAATGTATTAAAAAATGTAATATAAAAAACAAAAAAATTGAAATTTCCTCCTAATTTATATTCATAAATTCTTGTAAAAAAACAAAACTTAAAAAGTTTAAACAATACATTTTTAATATATGGAAAAAAATATATTTAAATGTAAAATTTAAAAATTATTATAAATTTTCTAAAAGACATAAAAGTGAATTAAAATTAAATGATTAAAATAATACTATTTTTTCCAAAAACTTAAACTAAACCAAATTCACAAGCTCAATTCCATTCACAAAAAAAACTATTATAAATTTATACTACTTCTAAATCTATTCAACACATAACTATTGAAAAAATAACTCAATTCCATTCACAAAAAACTATTATAAATTTATATTAATGCTAAATATATTAAACACATAACTATTGAAAAAATTTAAATAGTTTTTCTTTTCTTATTTTTCGGCCTTGGAATGCCATCTAGTTTGTTAAAAGTAGGGCATTATAATAGTTGTTTGATTGAGATTGCTTAGAACCTACTTGGTAGGACCTTGGAAAGAGGCCCATGACATTCCACCTCTTCATAAGCGGTGGTTGTGCTAATAATTGTTTTTTTGGCATTATACACAATTAAAAAAATCCATTTTATTTGGTTAATCTTTCCCAACTAAACTACATATAAGTATATATAGATTTTTTTAGAAAAATACAGAGTATCTTAGCTATCCTTAATTGTAAGAGTATTTTTATTTTCTTATATAAAGAAACATATATTCATTCTAATTTAGCATTCAATAAGAATTAAGATGAATGAAAAACAAAAAAAAAAACAATTATATATAAGTGTATATATAAGTGGTTAAAATATTCAAAGTTTTAATACATTTATGATGGTTTATTTTATAATAAATTTTTATAATTTTTTTGAAAAAAAATAATTTTATTAATAATAACAAAATTATATTTATGTAGTAAAAAATAGTAATTTTATTAATAATAACAAATTTAATTCATGTAATAGATATATTGGGTCTTTTAAGGCAACATTTAAAAACCCAAAAACTTATTTTATAGAGTTCACTTCAGTCTTTTTACTAACTAGGGTGTGAGGAAATGCCCTGTAGTATCTTATAAATTACAAAATATATTACATAAAAATATTGTTTTTCAATATCTTCTAGCACAAGAGTTTATAATCCTTTCAGAAATTGTTGTAGCATCTAGTGAAGCCAAAAAAAACCATAGAATGATTTAATCAGATATGGAGCCAAAGAATTTTGAAGTTATTATGTTGATTCGAGTGAGCTTTTTTCCAACACCTTCCACGAGCCCCTATCCATGTCTAATCCAACTTTGGAGATCTTGTCTCCTTCTTTCCTATTTTTGTAAACATGATTGAATGAGAGATGAGCGAAAAGAGTTGTATGTGTTTTAATATCCTGAAAAAGAGGTTGCAGTGTATAACTTTTAAGAGAGGACATCTCATTCATAAATATGATACCTAGCATGGAATCACCATAGACACTCATCTATGTAAATCACGTTTTCCTTTTCAATTTAAAGAGTGAGTTTTAGTGCCATTAATTCACTATAATTGTTGGATGCATGACCGAGTCTTATTGAGAAAGCAAAGGATTTTTCATCCGAGTGGAAGATGATCTCACCAACTCCCCAATGAGGCAGGTTCCTTGGGTACCATCATCAAAAAAAAAAATAAGGGATTTCTTTGTGTATGATAGTTCCTAGGGGAGAGCTTGTTTAATGGAGTGTGGTATTTTGAGGGAAAACATAAAAGATCACCAAATAGTTGAATGCATAGTGCAAGGGTGAGGTTTCAATCCCTTCAAAGAGAGTGATTTTATGCAATCTAGATGCCCCAAGCTATTATCAATGCGAGGGACTTAAAATCAGTAGTATTGGGGTCATCCATCCATTTTTTAAATGTATCTTTTACCTTATCTCCTTCCCAATAATAATGATCCCCAAGACATTGTTCAATATCAACCCAGATTGACTTAGAAAAAGAGAATTATATAAAGAGATGTTTGTTCATTTCACTGGTTTGTTTACATAGACTACATCTACATGGTTGCGTGAAATTTTTCCACTACAAATTATCCCAAGTTGGGGCCTTATTTAATAGTAAAATCTAAATTAACATCTCTGATTTGGATGGACATTTCAATTTCTTAATATTTTTCCCCCACCAAGGTGGTGGGTCTTGATTTTCTTATGCCAGGGCCAAGTAAACTAAATGAGGAACATACTCGCTTGCAAGATCTAGAGACTTGATCAATTGATATTCATAATTGGATGGGAAAACAAATGAGTTGTGCATATTTTTTATGTACTATGTCCAAAAAAGGGTGTGTTATTATTTCAGGAAGACCTCCTTCCAACTCAACCATCTTGTCTGTCCCAACACCATATCTTTCTGAATTAGCAAAAGAACATTCTAGAAAGAGATGTTGGTTTGTTTCAATGGCTTACTTACATGGACTACATCTACATGGTCCTATTAAATTTTTCCAGTGCAACTTATCGCAAATTGGGGCTTCGTTTAATATTAAAATATAAATGAACATCTTTGACTTGGATGGAAACTTCAATTTCTTAATATTTTTCCCCTACCAAGGTGGTGGGTCCTCTCAATTTTCTTATTCCAAGTCTAGGTACCATAAATACCCTAAATAAGGAACATACTTTCTTATAGGATTTAGTGACCAGATCAATTGATATTCATTATCGGGTGGGAAAATGAATGAGTTGTGCATAATTGTTCTGCACTCTATCCAAAAAATGGTGTGTTCTTCTTTTAGGCCAACCTTTTTCCAACTTAGACATCTTTTTTTTCCTAACACCATATCATTTTGACAGATTTGATTTAGGAAAAAGAAACCCCCTTGATTAATATTTTGAATCGATAGTTCCAGAAGGATATGGTTGTTATTGCATACAATCCAAGTATCCCTTCTAATCAACATATTTGATCCATTTCCAACTCCCCATAGCATCCATTTCCTAATGAGAGGTAAAAATTTTAAATGGATTTCCATAAAATTGAACCATTTTGCAATTTTTTGTTTGGGTTCCAGATCTAATCAAGGATTGATTTGTTGGGAAAATATTTAGCCTTGAGGACTTGAGGCCGTAGACCCGAGCCTTCTATATTTACCCCCCACATACTTTTATCTACCTGCAAAGCCTTTTAGGATAAAGAAATATTTTTCAACTCCCATTCATTGATTATATTTGGAGTAGCTAAATGCATCTAGGAGGCTGACACTAGATATTTTTTGTCCTATGGACCACACACGAGGAATCTGTATGAAGTCTATCTAGTCTCCTTGAAGATTCCTTTTAGAATCCATGCCAAAGTGGTCTAGAAGAAAAAACTTTCTTCTATAAAAACTTTGACAAAAATTGACCTCCCAACTCTAAAGAGCTAGTGATTACACCATGAGTATATATGTTTCTCAACTTTTACAAGTAACCACAACCAATCCCTTTTTGCTAAAAACTTATTTTTAAGTGAATCCCATATATTTAGACATGTTCATACATCCTTGACTTGAAGGTTCAGATCCTAAGAGATCTGATGATTTTCTTTCTATTAAATACCCCGAGAGTAGAGGGATGATTTATCCATATTTATTTCCAATCTTGTGGCCTTGCAAAAAGTAGTGAAAATATTATTCAAATGTTCTACATAGTGATAATATCCTTCACAAAACATGAGTATATCATCCACACAAAGTAAATGTGACAAAGATAAATTTGTGTTGATCGAGATACCTGTTAGCCAACCATTTGTGATTGCATTATGTATCATCCTATTGAGTCCTAGTTCTACAACCAATAAGAAGAGGAGGCGTGAATTGGAATAAACCTTCTTAATTTCTCGCTCAGCCTTGAAATATGAGATAGTAGATACATTAATCAATAGTGTGAAAGATGTTGAGATGATGTTGTTTAGGACCCATGTTACAAAGGTGTGTCCAAATCCCAGATGAAAAGCTAGTTGACCCTACCACATGCCTTTGACAAGTCCACTTTAAAAGTTATGGCCTTTTGATTTCTTTTGTAAATGGAGTGAAGGCCCTCTTGAGCTATCTATTGGAAATCAATTTTGTGATTTATTTATAAATGTTATTGCAGAGAGAGATGGGCTTGAATAGTTGAAAAGTATGTGGGTTATCCTATTTAGGGGAAAACGACAATGAACATTGCATTAAATACCACTAGAAATTCCCTTCAGGTTCTAGAATACTCCACCATTACGAGTAAATCATCTCCAACAAAATCGAAGAAACCAAGATAAAACTCTATTGTGAGCCCATCATGACATGGACTATTATCTTCTTCAAAACTTTGCAGAACCCTCAACAATTCTTCTTTTGAGACTTTGACCCTCAAATTATTTTTCCCTTCTTGGACAATGAAACTAGGGAATAGGCTTGCCACATTAAGAATAGTGTCTACTATTTCTCTGGCGTTTAACTTGAATAGTGTATTAAGGTTCGTGGCTCCTTCCTTCGTGATTCTTCACAAGACATGGATTTTGAACCATCTCGCTTGTCAATGGTCTAAATAGTATTAACATCCTTCCCTCTGTTGATGAATTGGTGAAATAATTTGGTGTTTTCATCACTAGCATGAAACTAGAGGGAAGAAATATTCAATCTCCATTTGTTTTCTTTGTTAAAAAGTATTTTCCAACTTCCTCAAGTTCCATATTTTTAATCAGACCCTTTTTTTTTTCTTCATAAAGGGGTTTTGTCCCCCTTTTGTTGATTTCTAAAGGGGCTTTGTCCCCCTTTTATTGATTTCTAAAGGGTCTTTTTTCCCTTTTATTGATTTCTAAAGGGGCTTTGTCCCTCTTTTTCCTGCCAAGCCTGAACTTTATTCAATGTCAAGGAGAGAACTAGCTTCCTTCCTTATCTATTCTTCTTCGTTACGCGTGTTGGTTATCTCTTTGGCCCTTTTGTTTTTGGTAGAAATTGTAAAGGAGGAGATTCCACATAGGAGGGATTGTAAGGAGTACAATTTGTTTTGATAACCTCTATAAAGGAAGGGTCCTCTAGCCAAGGTGGGGGACCAATGGGGCCCTCTAGACAAGGTGTTGGTTATCTCTTTGGTGCTTTTATGTTTGATAGAAATTATAAAGGAGGATATTCCATTGTAAGGAGTCCAATTTGTTTTGATATCCTCTATAAAGAAGGGTCCTCTAGCCAATTGGAGTTGAATTTGAAGGAAGTGGGAAGCTTCTTAGTCCTAGGCATCAGTTCCAAAATGATAGGGCTGTGGTCTGAGTCCCCACCTAATCTGACCTATTGTCATATCTTCGGACTTTACTAAATAAGAGATTCATAAATGTTAAATATAATGTAACCTTAATAGGCTGACTGTACACTACCCACTGTCCTGGCCAACTGTACTTTCTATTCTTGTTTTTCTTGAGCCTATTTAGCTCAGTTATTTCCCTTTGCATACTTACTACTTCAGAACTTCTTCATGTACTCATTCTGTACTCTTCTTCTTGTATTCTAATATACTTTTTTCTATTATATTATTTCTCTTTGCATTTCTTTCTTCACAATTTATCATGGTATCAGAGCTACAGTAGTAAGCCTCTTCACACAGGTTGGAGAGAAACACGATCCTCAAACATCGCAGAGCTTACACGGATCTTGAGAGCAATTCGACACAGACTTTTCATAAGCCTTGGAGAGTTGCCTGTCATACTGTCGAAAGATCCTTGCAAGAAACTTCCACGAGGAAGAAGACCATCATATGATCAAAATATCAGCGTAAGAATCTCACGCAAGGTCGCAAAGTGTACTACTCTCGAAAGTTTCAAGGAGCAGAAACACGAGAACGAAGCAGAGATTGAGAAGGAATAAATAGTAAAGATTCTTGTTCAATTTTCAAAGAATCATCAAAGATTCACACAGAAGAGCTGCAGGGGGCGGGAAATCTTGAAGAATTCAAAGCATTTGTTCAATTTTTTGAAAGATAGTTGCAGAAAGAAGAAGCGTTTAAAGCATTTCATAAATCGCTCAAATCTGTCAAAGATTGCAGCAGAGAACAAAGAACTCGTGAAATTCTTTCAAATATTTGAAAGATTCATGAATTTTTTCTTCCAAAGAAGAAAATCCTTGCAAAGGCAGTAAAGAGCACATCTCAGTTTCAAAGAAAAACCATCGCGTCCGTAAGATTCATCCTGCGAACAGATTCGAGGAAAAAATACAGTTCGTAAGGGACGAAGAGAGCGTGGAAAAGACAAAAGAATTTATGTTGTTAGATCTTGCGTAGAGTACCAACAACCATTGGATCAGCGAGAAAGTACACGAGGTTTAGTCCTCTGGAGTGCATAGGAGAATTTTCGACTTGTGAAGTCGCGAAATCCTGAAATCATCAGGACTGTCCGTCAACAAATATGTTGCGATATCTCGGCATTTCACTGACTCGCAAGGTGTAAAGGTTAGAAGATTGTCATGATAATTCGTGAATCGTGAAATTCCGAGTCATTCTGGACCATTGGATCGAGAAATATCATGAGCTGTCGATATGATTCTATCGCAAAATTAGGAATCGAGAGTTGGACGAGCAAAGGTGATTGCACTCCCAAAACCCGATATGAAATATCGCGAAATCTTGAGAAGACTGTGAGCCGTCCATCTCAGAGGATAGGTGACATCAGATCCAAGTGCCATCATTTCATCCCTTTGGAGTTCGGGATATCATAGGTATTGTTGATGAAAGGTCGGGACACTCCATGAAAAAAGTCCCGAAATCTTGAAAAGATCACAGTCGTCCATTTGTTCGGACACATGGTGGACATCGAGGAAACCATCGACATTTCGGCTACCAGGGTTTCAAGTTGACAGAGGATTTGGAGTCGCAAGTCGTGAAATCTTGAAACAACAAGGACCAGTCATCTTTTGGGGATGCGTGGCATCAATCCAGGATCTCAAGAAATTTTTCGAAAAAGCGATTTTGGAAAAAGCGGCAATTCAAACTTCGTGTTTTGGAAGCGCGGCATGACGAGGAATCACGATTCATGAAATACCTGATTCATGAAATCCCTATAGGATCAGGACCGTCATATCATCATCAGATCTAGATCGTTGAATTGTCTAAAGGAAAATTTCAGCATTTCGACATTTGAAGTCTCGAAAGCACGAACGGAGGATATCAGAACTCGACATATCAGGGATCCCACAGACAGAGGATCAGACCAATTCGCATCACGAAGTCCCGATTCACGAAATCTTGAAAAGGATTTTGAGAAGGGCCTTTCCAACATATTTCACATTTCGGCAAATTGAGAGACAAAAAACTGGAAAAGCCCATAGTGCTTTAACATCAAGGAGCGTGGTCACATTTCACGGTGATTAAGGCCAAACTCAAGCCGTTAAGTCCTCTTTGACACTTCGGCAATCGAAAGTTGGAGAGTTCAAAGACCTCATCTAACAGAGTTTCGAAATCACTACAAGAAAGAAACAGACCTGGTTTCATGCGTGGGAGACAGGTGAATACGAATTTTTTCTTTCTGTTTTGTTCAATTTAAAAAAAAAAAAAAGATGGCGATGTCTAGCAATTTAGGACCAACTCAGGGTCTGATTCTTCTTGGAAAGAACTATGAGTTCTGGTCTCTTCGGATGATATCCTTCTTGCAAGCATAAGAGTGTTGGGATCTAGTGGATCATGGATATGTGGGACCATATCTAACAGACCTGTCAGCCATGACTAATCAACAAAAAATTGCTCAGGCAACGCAAAGAAACAGAGAAAATAAAGCTAAATTTTGGATTCAAAATTCTGTGGATGACTCGATTTTCTCAAAAATCACAGGCATTGGTACTTCAAAACAGGCCTGGGACATCCTTAAATATTCCTACCAAGGAAATGACAAGGTCAAAACAATTAAACTACAGAACTTGAGAATGTAATTCGAGACTCTAAGGATGACAGAGTCTGAAAATGTGGATCAGTTCATGACTAGAGTCATGGGCATCGTAAACCAGATCAGATTGACTGGTGAAACCCTCACCGATCAATGCATTGTTAAGAAAATTCTCAGAAGTTTACCAAAGAAATTTGAAATGGTTGTAACAAAAATCCTTGAATATAAGGATCTGTCATGTTTTTCAACAGATGAACTAATTGGTTCTCTGGTGACACATGAGAGTAGATTGCATCTCACAGATGAGTCAATCTCCAATGCTTTCAAAACTCAATTCTCCTTCAACAAAGGGAGAGGTAGAGGAATACGAAGAGGTCACCAAGGAAGATGGAGCAATCAAAGTCACCCTCACTCCAGTGGAGGTAACCGACAACAATGTCCGAATCAAAATTTCCAAGGTCAAAGACAACAACAACAAAATCAACATAAGAATTTACAGCCTCAAAGAGGAAGAGGGAGAAGAACAAATGACAAAACAAGCATACAATTCTATTAGTGCAAAAATTATGGGCACTATGAATCTGAATGCGGGAAGAAGCAAGCAGATCAACTCTTAGGTAGAGAACATGTGTCAAATCACACAGGAGAAACCTCAGGAGGTATGTTTCTCTCATGCCACAAGAATGAAGAACAACCTAAATATATCTGGTTGCTGGACAGTGAATGCAACAACCACATGAGAGGTAACAAAGATTTACTTTCATGCATTGTTTCTTCACTCTCATCTTATATTACACTTGGAAATGATTATTTAGTCAAAGTTCAAGGAAAAGGAACTGTTCCTATTCTTACTAAACAAAATGTAAAGAAAGACATAAACAATGTCTATCATGTTCTAGATCTGAAACATAATTTGCTAAGTGTAGGAAAACTCGTTGAAGATGGCTATAAGGTACTTTTTGAGGGAGCATCTTGCAATATATATGACAAAATCCCAAGCAGAAAATTGATTTCTGAAATCCACATGACTCCGAATAGGATGTTTCCCCTTACACTCAGAACTGCAAATCCGATTCAACCATATGCACAGAGTGCATCCACCCTGAATGAAACTATGGTTTGGCATACAAGATTTGGACATCTACCATTTTAGAGTCTAAGTCTTCTTCATAAGCCCTCCATGGTCAAAGGTCTTCCCATCTTTAAAGAGAAAATTCCCCCATGTGAGTCTTGTATACGTGGAAAACATAAGAGAACTAGTTTTCCAGAGTCTTCCAATCAAGCCAAACAACATCTTGAACTTGTTCACACTCACCTATGTGGACCAATGCAAATAGAGTCCATAGGTGGTAGATTTTACTTTCTAAAATTTATTGATGATTTCAACAGAAAAATATGGATCTATTTTCTCAGACACAAGTCTGAAACTTTTGCAAAATTCAAAGAATTTAAGGCAGAAGCCGAAAAATAGAGTGGCAAATATATCAAATCATTGAGGTCAGATGGAGGAGGAGAATACAACTACAGATAATTTGCAAATTTCTGCAAATCACAAGGCATTATCATGCAATCAACAACCAGGTATACTCCACAACATAATGGAGTGGCTGAAAGAAAAAATCAGACAATAATGAATATGCCCAGAACACTTCTCAAAGAGAAAAGTTTGTCAAATAAGTTTTGGGCTGAAGTAGTAGCATGCTCAGTTTATCTTTTGAATAGATCCCCAACCACCAAACTAAAGCTAAATGTCCCAAAAGAAGCATGGAGTGGGACAAAGCTCAATGTTTCTCATCTAAGGACATTCATATGCATAGCTTATGCTCACATACATTCTGAATTAAGGAAGAAACTTGATGACAGAAGTGAAAAATGTATTTTCACTGGATATAGTGAAACATCTAAAGCTTACAGGCTTTACAATCCAATCTCCAAGAAACTAGTTCTTAGCAGAGATGTAAAACTTCTAGAAAATCAATTCTGGAATGATTCAGAAAATCAGCAAATGGACAGTCAAAATCCATTGCTGCCAAGTTTTGAAAATGCAGAAAATTCAGGACAGCAAGTACCTCAAACTTTTATTCCAAGATTGCAGGTACAAAGACAACCTGGAAATTCTCAGAATACCTCAACTTCCAGCAGAGAATCATTCTCTGAACCACAAAATCAAAGAACTTGAAGTTTGAGAGAAATCCATCAGTAGTTGGATGACTTTGAACAACACAACCTTTTTTCTTTAATGTCATGTCAACCTACATCTTTTAAGGAAGCAACTAAGGAGCCACATTGGGTTCAAGCCATGAACCAAGAAATTGACTCCATTGAGAAGAACAAGACATGGGATCTTGTTGATTTGCCAAGTCACAAGAAGAGTATTGGTGTCAAGTGGGTTTACAAAACTAAACTCAATGAAAAAGGGCAGATCAAAAAACACAAGGCAAGACTTGTTGCCAAAGGATTCTCACAACAACCAGGTACTGATTATGGTGAAACTTTTTTTCCAGTAGCAAGATTTGACACTATAAGGACACTATTGGCCATAGCAGCCCAACACAAATGGAAAGTATACCAGATGGATGTCAAGTCAACATTCCTAAATGGTCTCTTAGAAGAAGAAGTTTATGTCGATCAGCCACCTGGATTTGAAGTCCAAGAGCAGCCAACCAAAGTATATTGATTGAAGAAAGCCTTGTCTGGCTTAAAGCAAGCTCCAAGAGCTTGCTACAACAGAATTGACACTTACCTGATCCAAAGTGGTTTCAGCAGAAGTCAAAATGAGCCAACTCTTTACACCAAAACAGATCAGCACGGTAAAATTTTGATTGTATGTTTATATGTTGATGACGTGATCTATACGGGAAATATTGAGTTCACAAATTTTAAACATGCCATGCAATCTGACTTTGAGATGACAGATCTTGGCATAAAGAAATATTTTTTAGGGATTGAGGTTGATCAATCAACCAAAGGCATTTTTGTTTGTTAGAAAAAGTATGCAGCAGACATCATCAAAATATTTCACATGGAAGAATGTAATCTAGCAGAAACCCCTATACCCCTAGGCACAAAATTGAGCAAGAAAGATAAAGGTTCTACAATGGACTTTACCCTGTACAAAAGTTTAGTAGGAAGTTTGTTGTATCTTACAGCAACTAGGCCTGACATTATGTATGCAACCATCCTTGTTTCCGGATTCATGGAATCCCCCAAATATTCTCATTGGAAAATGGTGAAATGAATTCTGAGATATGTTGCAGGAACTATCAATTTTGGCTTATGGTACACTAAATCTGATAGTAATCAACTTTCTGGCTACACAGACAGTGATTTTGCAGGCATCTTAGACGGCAGGAAAAGCACATCTGGACATGTTTTTCAACTAGGCACAAACCTGATCTCATGGGCATGAAAGAAGCAACCAATTGTTTCAATATCTTCTGCAGAGGCAGAGTATATCGCTGCTACCTCAGCTTCCTATCAAGCTGTGTGGCTGAGAAGAATATTGAAAGATATGTCACATACAGAAAAGGATCCAACTCTTATTTTCTGTGACAATACTTCAGCAATTGCTCTATCCAAAAATCATGTGTTTCACAAGAAAAGCAAACACATTGACACTCGTTTTCATTTCATATGTGAGCTAGTCAATAATGGTGATATTGTACTACAATTATGTGGTTCTCGATATCAACTTGCTGATATGTTTACAAAGCCACTAGGAAAATATGTTTTTGATTTTCAGAGACAACACTTAGGCATAATCAGTGCTGATGTTTGTAACTATTGAGTTTAAGAGGGAGTGTTAAATATAATGTAACCTCAACAGGATGACTGTACACTTCCAGTTGTCTTGGCCAGCTGTACTTTCTATTCTTGTTTTGCTTGAGCCTATTTAGCTTAGCTATTTCCCTTTGCATACTTACTACTTCAGAACTTCTTCATGTACTCGTTTTGTACTCTTCTTCTTATATTCTAATATACTGTTTTCTATTCTATTCTTTCTCTCTATATTTCTTGCTTCACAATTTATTAGGAAACGTTGAACCTGTCCAACCATTTTTTCACTCTGGCTTCACTAGCTTTCATATTTCTTCAATTGGGAGAGTACTTTTCCAGTTGGACATCGTAAAACCTTTATTCCTCTAAAAAAAAACTGATAAAAGAGTCATTTAACGTATTTCCTTGCGTGGCAGAGCCCTAGATTTTGCAGGCTCCCAGAGTGAAGTTAATTCCACACAAATCACTACCAGGCCAATGTTTAATTGAGATACTTGGAGAGTTTTATCCTAGAAATCTCGTTGATGCACATAAGGCCCATCTTTTAAGGAAGAGAGCATGTGGACCCCAGATCCATCAGGAATTTAGGATTTTTTCCACGTTTAAGGCAGAGTGTAAGATCCAAGCCAACAAACCTTTTGCTAGGACCAGGCTCCAGGGATCGTAACCAACATACCTTGGAAATTTCTGTGTAGTGCATTTATTCGGGGAGTTCACCGACTTTGTTTTACTCACAAAATGCCCCACCAAAGTCGTGGTCTACATATTTGAAATCTCATGCAATTTTACCACATCGCCAAGAACAAAAATTATGTTGCGTTCCTTTCACCTGATATACTTCTTTCTCAGTGTCCCAACATACATAGCTTCATATCTGGTCACAGGAGCAGAAGGGAAAGGTTTCTCAACACATGACCCCTCATCAGATCCTCCTTCAGAGATTTGTCGATAAATTCCTCAATATTTGAGTCCGTAGAGCTTGTATTAGGGCCTCAAGCAAATTATTGGCCCTGATCAGGATCGTGTGGGACTTCATCATGGTTTTGGGTGTGCCTCTCTTCCCATAATTGATTATTATTTCTCATCTCTGTGTCATCAACTACTAAAAGAATAGTAATGCGGGATTTGACTCCATGTATATTTGTCCATCCAAAGCCCTTGTACCATTGTTCTTATGAGATGGGGTGGGATCTATCCCTTCCCATGACTTAATCGACTTCTCCTCAAGATCCTTGATGATAGATAGTACAAATAGCTTATTAGAGTATTAGCACAACTGTAAAGTGGTTGGTGAACTCTAAAAGGCAATGCCAAAGCTTTCTCTCGGACAGTTGAAATGCACGGACATGAAATCTAAAAGTTAATTTCGAATGTGGTAATTCCAAAAGTTAATCAATTAAACGTGGCAATCATATGGTGGTAAAATAATTTATTAATATGATTAGGTAAATGTTAAAAAGTAAATAGGTTAATTGATGCATTCAAAAATACAAGGAAGTTATGAAGAGTAAATCACATTCATTGATTTGGGAGGACGACTAAGAATATGCCAACATCTTCAATTGTTAGCCATCGGATTAGAATTTTAGATTAAAAGGTGATTAATTGTGCCCATCTCCAATAGGTATACGCCTTTCAGCGTAATAATCCTCCAATGGGCCCTTTGAGTAGGTGTCGGAAGTTTCTAGAAGCTTGTGAGGTCTTCAAGGATCTTCCTTGAAGAGGACCATCGAAATAGTAGACCATCTCCTTGTTTGATTCCATGTGTCTTAAAGGACCACCAATAACGATCATCGAAATAGTAAAACAACTCCTCGTTTGATTCCATGTGTCTTAAAAGGAACACCAATAACGAGATAAATATATAAGTTGAGATATATCGATGGTGTATAAACCACTTGTCATAACATTGAATGCTACCCATCAGGTTATTGCTCGTCATTCTAAATGTGGACACTAAGAATATATTTTAACACGCACTAATGAAGCTTAGTCTTTGAGTGATTGAATTTTTATAATTGAAGTGTCTTAAGGATTTTTTAGGGTGTTGAATATATGTATGCATTCAAAAATGCAATTTAAACAATACAAAATGGTGATTTCAGCAATATCTCTTTCCCTAGATTCTCATGAAAAAATTCAAAAAGTTGAATGTTTAGACAACGCCCTAATTCATTTCATTTAGGAGCAATAACAATGCACTCAGAAACCCTAACCCCCTATTATTTTATAATTGTTATGGTTCTTTTATTAATTTTAATTTTGAGTTAAAATATGTTTATTTCTACTTCTCATTAAGTAAACAATTTCAATATAAACTTTATATATAGCTAGATAAAATTGAAAGTAGAATATTTCTTATTATAAGGTTTCTACTTACCAATATAAAGAATACTTGTAATTAATTTAATCTTTAATATGGAATTGAAGATGGCATTTAAAAAAATAAATATTTAATTGTAGATTATAAATGAAATATTTTTATGTTCAAGTTAAGTAAAATATTTTAATATCAACATTATATATATATATATAGATAAATAGAGTAATTGAAAAAAAAAATTATAGTTATAACATTTCAATGTTGTGTTGCTTATTATGAGGGGGGTGTAATTACTTTGTGTTTAACATGAAGTACAAATGGAATATATATACACATTATAAGAGAATGTATATCCATCCTAACTCTAGATCTATCATGTGGAAAGAGGGAGGGATTAAATCCTTCTAGGTGTGGACCTTGTTTAGAGTGTAAAACTTGAGGAAATGTTTGCACCTCAAAAGATTTGATCTCTCTCCACACATGATAGATGTGAAGTTAAAATGGATCTACACTATTAATCTAATATGGATGTGACATATTTAGCTAGATTATAAATAGACCTTATTAAAGTTATCATTGTAATTATTTTGTTCAATTTATTCCACCCAATTGGTGTATGAGACCCTCTTGTTTGTGGTACAAGGGACCACTTCCATTCAAGGATTTGACTAGCAAAATCTATGGAGGTATACATACCCTACCTCCCTTCGGACTTGAACTTCTCATCTCTTAAGAGGAAACACATGTTCTTAACGATTAGACTCAATCAAGTTGTATATTTTGGTCATATATTTTAGAAATGACTTTGTGTATTTTAATATATTCCATGAAAAAATATATTTCCACGCTATTCTCTCCTATTCTCTCCACTTCTTATAATAATTGGTATCAAAGTTTCAATTGCATCAAGAAAACATATTTCACATATTTATTATCAAGTTGAGGAAACTTGGGATCCTAAAACATTGCGATGGAAGAGAGTTGGTATTTTGAAGTTATCATGTCTCATTTGCATGCATGTGGAGTATGTCGTACTTCTTTTTTATTATGAATTTATGTTTTTTTTTAATGACCAAGGAGTTTCACCTTGCTATGTTATAATTAGTTCATCTATAAAGGGGAAGTTGTAAAGATTTGATGAGGGGGATTGAGATAATGTGAATGATGAGGGAGGATTGAGATAATATGAATGATGAGGTGATTACATTGATTTGGCTTAACATTTTTTATTTGACGTTGATGAATATTTTACTCAACATAAAATGTGAATTTTTTATTCATATGGAAAAATTTATATTTATATGCTCTCATGGTGAAGGGGTTGTCGAATGGTCAAGAATCTAAAGCTTTTCTATAATATTATAAATTATATTAAAACTATTCGATATGAGGTGAAGCACATTTAGAATTGATTTTTTTTTTTATATATATAGACTTCCTAACTCTTGAGTTAACATTTTTTTTTTCTTGTTAGTGGGAGAACTAAGGTGTGTAATATTAAGATAGATCAATATGTTAGTGAGTAGTTATAAGAAAAAACAAGGAAGAGTATTAGTAAATATAATCTGAATTAAAATAAAATTCAAGTAAGGGATCCAAATCAAGATTGTAGACATATTTGAGCAAAGGAAGTAACTGACAAAAATTGATATCTTGAAAGTGACAAAAAAAAACTGATATCTTCAAAGTGCAAGTAAAGGGGTAGAAGAAATGTGAATATAATCAAAGGAAGCAAGTGACAAAAATTGATATCTTCAAATTGAAAGTAAAGGGGTAGAAGAAATGTGAATATAAGCAAAGGAAGCAAGTGATAAAAATTGATATCTTCAAATGTTGATACTTAGAACACATCACCAAAAGACTTCATCCTCCCTTGAAATCCATCCTTATTTTCTTCTTATCTCCTCTGAAATTTGACTTATATCAAATGAATGTATAATGATGTTTATTTATACCATTTATGTCACTTCCTTTTAACATTAGGGCTGACCTGAAACTTTCTTATTTTGTAATTCTTTTATTTAATTATCTTCAGGGCCTAGATGTACTTCCTTCTTCAATTCACTTTGTCATCTTCAAAAATTCATTTCTCCTCAACCATGAGGATCCACGTTGTTATCACTCCAGGAAACTACTTAGGGCTGTAAGCTAAGTATGCCTGGTAACTTAAGAATTCAATAATTTTTTAGCAAATGGATCGATGGGATATCACAATAGCTCAATAGAAAGGTTGCTTATCAAATAGTTAAATGAACTAGTGCTCTTAGAAACTGTAAATCAGATGATAAATAACAGAGATGGAATGCAGAATATTTCTGAGACAACCAAGTATATTAACATGCAGGGTTTATACAACCAAATACATGCATAACATCGGGTCACACACAGCAATAGGAAGTTTCTCAATCCAAATTATGAGCACAAGCTAAGCTAACTTGAACAGAGAGCAGAACAATGGTGGATGAAATATCTGATCACAACAACAAGAGAAAACTGTGATTTTTCTATTAGAAAGAGCAACCAAAACATACAACGAAGTTTCTCCAAGTTCCAACCATTGTTTGATTTCAAAATAGGCATATATAGCCTTTACAATACA
>JASDQU010100267.1:446201-457798 GCA_032191745.1 Picea mariana | reverse complement strand
CTCAATTCACCTTTTAGTATTATGTTTGTGTTTCTAAGCTTGCTATTTTCAGTTTCAACATGCTTCAACTTTTCAAGATTCTCATCTTCTTGTTCACTCTCTGCATTGTCTTTGTATCCTCAAAAGGAATCAAGGTTGGTTTCTTCATCTGAATCTTCTTCACAAATGATTTCTTGTTCTTTAGAATTCTTATGATGATCATCCTCATCCTGGGTTTCTTGGGTTATGAAGAGGACTTCTCCTCCATCATTATCTTCTTCATCACTCTCATCTGATGAGATGTCATCATCCTTGGAGTAGAATCTCTTTTTATTGTTGAGACTTCTCTTTTTATAGTAACAGTTTTCAACAATATGTCCTATTCTACCACAATTAAAGCATTTGAGAGGAGACTTACCTTTGTATCTTCCACTTCCTTTCTAGAACCTTCTTACAAAATTTTCTATTTCTTCATCAAGGTCGTTATCCTTGTCTTTTGTCTTATTTATGGATTTAAAGGATGTTTCATTGTTTGTCTGGTCACTTTCTGTACCTATTCTCATTTCATATGCCATAAGAGTCCCATGTAATTCATCCATTGTCATTTTGGTCAAGCCCCTAGTTTCTTCAATGGTGGAGACCTTAGCATCATACTTCAAGAGAAGTGATCTCAACACTTTTTGTACAACCAAATATTCATCGAGCTCTTCACCTAATCCTTTGATAGCATTAAAAACTTCATCAACTCTAAGAAGATAGGTTGCAATATCTTCCTTTTCATTCATCTTCAAATTTTGCTCTATGTCATTGAAGCTTGACCTTCTTAACTTTTGGATCACCGTCGTAGATATTGTTGAGTTTGTCCCATATCTCTTTAGCAGTGTTGCATCCCATCGCTTTGCTAGCAATGGTTGGTGCCAATGCTACTAGAATAACATGTCTGGATTTTGACTTACAAATCATAAGCTTATTCTCATTTGCATCGACTGGAGCATTATTTGGGATTACATAGCCGTTTACAACTGAGTACCAAATGTCTACTACCAAATCCGTTAGGTAAGTTTTCACTCTATCACTCCAGTATGCATAATTTCTTCCATCAAATTTTTGGGTCCCATTTGAAATGTGCTCATAGCCATCCATCTTTGCTCAGGATTTTCCTTCCAGTGGTTAAACTATTTTGAAGGCAACCTTCTTTGATACCAATTGTTGATACCTAGAACACATCACCAAAATACTTCATCCTCCCTTCAAATCCGGCCTTCGTTTCTTCTTATCTCCTCTGAAATTCGACTTATATCAAATGAATGTATAATGATGTTTATTTATACCATTTATGTCACTTCCTTTTAACATTAGGGCCGACCTGACATTCTTATTTTTTAATTCTTTTCTTTAATTATTTTCAGGGCCTACATGTACTTCCTTCTTCAATTCACTTTGTCATCTTCAAAAATTCATTTCTCCTCAACCATGAAGATCCACGTGACGTGCTACATACCAGTAGAAACAACATGATGTATACTATCCATCCATGGGTGTTGTATCTACATGTGCATTTTCATTCATGTCCAAATACCTTCATCAATCTTGCGGTCCAAAACCCATGACTAGGGTTGACATCAATGACAACAACCAATCTTCCAACATCAAAGTGGAAGTAAAGGGGTAAACGAAATGTGAATATAAAAAAAATCATTTTAAGGATAAGGATAAAGATGACTCTTCTACTACAATTTTTACCATGGAGGGTAACATGTATCTTTCATGTACATGCTTGATAATCATTTTCCAAGAGCGGAATGGATGGTAGATTATGGATCTTATCTCCATATTACTCTACATAGGAAGAGGTTCAAGGATTTTGAGAAGGTCCTTAAAGGAAGGATCTTCATGGTTGATAATTTAAGTGATGAAATATTTGGTAAAGACAATTTGAAAATCAAGTACATGAATGGAAAAGGTGAATGTGCCATATTAATATACATGTGATATATTTGACACACAAGAACATTTACCTAGCCTATTATCCCATGTTGGAGTTAATACAACATTCTCCAAAGTAGTTTGTATTTTGGTCTATGGAGACATAAGTTTCCAAGGTAGTAAGGCTTGGAGAATTTTATAACATTTATGTGATTACTTATATCATGTGTAGTTCTAATTTAACATCTATGCGGAATAGAGAACCATTGCGAGTAATAAATGTGTTAATATTGGTGTATTTTAAATGAAGAATCGACCATCTTGGATAAAAGAGTAAAAAATATATGGACACCAAGGATATTGTAATATCCCCCAAAATTAATTAATTATTAAAGTCTGTATGCACTTAGGAATTTATTTCCGTTTTTGGCAAATCCGTATTTGGAAAATTGTAGAGACCTAGCTTAATTAAATCCAAAATTTCGTACAATTAAACATATAATTCCTTTCTTTGCATAAATAATTCATTCCCCATCATATACGCATAAATATTCAGCATAAATTTAAAATTATTCCACAGCATGAAAATAACTCAGCAAATTCATAATTAAAATACCTCCTTCTAATGCTAATTCCCATTGCTCTAGTTTTCCTTTCCCTGTTGCCTTGTCCAGCCTGATGCACTGACCAAACTCTTCCCAAGCCGACTAACCTCCCAGCTAGCTAGGAGCATCCTATCAAGCTCCCTAGCTCTAGGATACCGAAAGGAATCCTATCCCCCGTGACCAAAACCCCCAGTAATCCGGTGCCCCTTATAATGGTTCACCAAAAACCCCCAAAACCAAACTCTTCCAACCAGACAATATGCCACAGAACTATATGCCACAGAAATACATGCCACAGAAAATATCGTCCTCATCCAAAATACTTCCTTCCCCCAAAATAATCATTCCCCCTATTTCCCGTAGGACTCTTCCATCATATCCCCCCTTCACCGACTCTCCTCCCCCTCACTAATTTCCATATCTCCTCCTTTATTACCTTATCCCCTTCTTTATTATCTTGTCCCCTCCTTTAGTATCTCATCCTTAATTTAATGCTTCATTTCCCCCTACATACGTAAAGTATTTAATTAAATAAATTAAAGTTTTAAGCCCCTTTAATTCATTACACAACCTTTAATGAGTCAATTGATTAATAAATAAGTAATTAATTAATATTATTAATACTAATCATTGTTTAACTAAAACCATATTAGGACAATTAATTATCTAATTAATTTTATGAAATAATCCCTATGCATCTATTTAACCAGGGTTGTTACATACACCCACCCTTCAGGAAACTTCGTCCTGAAGTTAAGGTATCTTATGGTACAAAGGAAAAGAAACATGGTTCACACATTCATAAAAATTAATCGACACTATTAGTAAGTAAGTCAAGACAACTCATACATACTAGTGTATATGTACAAGAAATGCATGTGGAGTTAGTACATACAAGTCTCGTGCATGTACTAATAATCAATAACTATCACCCTTTAGTAATTTATGTATGCATCTAATCCAATCAACAAGACTAGTCTTTTATAAAAGACAATAAACCAATCAAATGTTTTCAAAATCCTTTAATTACAATTATCCTAGTTCAACAATTTTATTTAGACAACTGTGGTTTAGTTACGTAATTATGAATATTCATATATACACATTTTCTTTTTCTAGAAGGGAAAAACAATAAATTCCACCATAAGACAACTCTCCATACTTTCTCAACTATTTCTACTCATCCTTCCTCCCTAACTTACTTCCATCTCCATTCCTATCCTTCCTCTACTGGACTATCTTGGAGTGTCAACTATATTGACCTAACTCCAAATAGAACCCATAAGTAGAAGTGTCACTGTCTCGACCAAGCTTCCCTAGTAGGCAACTGACAGTCATCATCACACGTGTTGGGGAGCGTGAGCTAACACCGTCCTCCCATGACTTCAGATTTCAGAGGATACATGGTGGGAAATGCCTCCACCACTCCTAATCATAACTAGGTTCCACACCCTACAATGGAATATATAGTGGCACCGTGTTGCTGGGAGTTTTTTCATTGTTTATTTGGTTTTGGGCAGTCTCATCACCTGAAATCCTACACTGGTCCAAATATCATAGCAATGCATCCAAACCAATATAATTTCACATACAAATATTCATATCATAATGCTTCTCAACTAGTGGTCATGACATCCACTTTCATCATCATTATCCCTTGGCTATTTCATAGCCCATACCCTACAAATTAGTCTGTAACACAAACTCATACATTTCTATGCATTATCATCATGTAATTGCATACAATCATCATTTCAATTCGGTATCCTTGTACCAACAATTTAACATGAAAGTTTTCAAGTTAGAAATAGATCTCATAATATCCCATAATTCAATTTCGACACCCAGTCATAAAATTATCATTTATCAAATAGATTGCATCATATCCAACATCATTCTAATAGCATTAATCATTCATAAAATTTTCATTCTCACAATATGTCGCATCATATACATCATCATCAATAACATTTAAACATTCGTAAAATTTACATTCACATAGAAGATCGCATTATATCCATCATCATCAATAACATTTAAACATTCATAAAGGTTCATATGTCTTAAAAGTTTAAGTGTATCATTTAATAGTTTCACTATAAGTAGAAAATAAAAGTGTAGGCCTCAAGTAATCCTGGCTGTCTAAGTCAAAAGGTGGTGATATATACACCCAACCTTTGAGAAACATATTATCGAGGTGGTCAAAAAAGTGAGGGATGGTCTCATCGTAGTGTCTCGACGTCTTCCCAAGTAGCAGATCCTAGACTATACATGTCCCATTGGACCTTAACTTGGTCTACCAGATGGTTCCTGAGCTGTCGGACTCTACAGTCCAATATGCGTAACGGTTCTACCATGAAGGTTCCCACATCCAATACCTACAATTCCTTCCAATTTATTTTATGTGATTCATCATCAATATAATGACGTAAAACATATACATGAAAAACATTATGAGTTTTATGCAAGTGGGGTGGCAGTACGAGACGATAGGCAACAGGTCCAATTTTCTCTTGGATTCTGAAAAGTCCTATAAATTGAGGTGAGAACTTTTTCCCCTTCCCGAACCGTATGGTACTCTTATTAGGCCTAATATGAATGAAAACCTGGTCTCCCACCTCATAACTTTGGTTGGTCCTGTGTGCATCCACATAGATTTTTTGTCTATCTTGTGCTTCCTTCAGTCTATGCCTAATATGAATCACCCGTTCCTCCATCTCTTGAATCAATTCTGGCCCAACTATTACTCGGTCTTCTAGTCTATCCCAACTCAACAACATTCTGCATGGCCTTCCATACAGAGCTTCGTAGGGTGGCATTTCGATGGAGCTATGAAAACTGTTATTGTAGGAAAACTCAACCAAAGGTAGGTACTTCTCCCACTGGGTTTGATTAGCCATGACATACATCCTGAGCATGTCTTCCATGACTTGATTTACTCTCTTGGTTTTCCCATCTGTTTCAAGATGATAAGTTGTGATTAAGTTCAACTGAATCCCCAATGTCGACTGCAAACTTGTCCAAAACCTATAATTGAATCTGGAGTCCCTATATGAAATGATCTTCTTAGGTATCCCATGCAAACGGATAACCTCATTTACAAACACACGTGCCACATCAGTGACATCGTAAGTGTCTCTAACCAGAATAAAATGAGCACTCTTGGTTAACTTATCCACTATCACAAGAATGGCATTGTGTCTATGAGATGTGAGCGGCAACCCCACAACAAAATCCATAGAAATGACTTCCCACTTGGACATAGGAACATCATGTGGTTGTAGGAGGCCTGTCGGGTGATGGTGGTTGGCTTTCACTTGTTGACACTCTAGGCACTTGGCGAAGAAATGGACTACATCGCGCTTCATGCCTAGCTAGAATAAAATCTTCCTCATGTCTGCGTACATCTTCTTCACACCCGGATGCACAAAATAAAGTGATCTATGGGCTTCCTTCAGTATGATGCTTCGAATATCCCCATCTTTAGGGATGTACATCCTTCCTTGATATCTCAATAGTTCATCTTCTTCCAAACTATATCCTTCATAATTTGGGTCTAACTGCCTCCCACTCTGGAGGTTTGAAGTAACCTTTAAATACCAACTGTCTTCTTGGAGTTGCATCAACACATGTTCTCTCAAATTGAATTTTAAGGGTATCAAGGAGAAGACATGTGGTTTCCTGGTCAAGGCATATGAAACCACATTTTCCTTTCCCTTGATGTATGAAATACCAAAATCGTACTCACTCATAAACTCACTCCATCACCTTTGCCTGCCATTCATATCCATTTGAGTGAAGAGATGTTTTAAACTTTGATGGTCCATTTTGAGCTCAAAGTTTCACCCCACAAGATAGTGCCTCCAAAGTTTCAGAGCTAGCATTACAGATGCCAACTCTAAATCATGAGTCACATATAGCTCTTCATGTTTCTTCAACTTCCTCGACGCATAATCTATCACTCCTCCATCCTGCATTAGAATGGCCCCCAACCCTTTGTTCGAGGCGTCCATGCAGACGACGAAGTCCTTTTTTATATCCGACACTCATAGAATTGATGAACTAGTTAGTAACCTCTTAAGCTCAATGAATGCACTATCACATTCTTCATTACATTCATACTTGACCCCCTTGCGCTACAAGGTGGTGATGGGTTTCGCTATTTTGGAGAATCCCTCCACAAATATCCGATAATAACCTGCTAGCCCCATGAAGCTTCTCACCTCATGGGCATTTTTTGGCACTGGCCACTACATAATGGCCTTTACCTTTTCTAGGTCCACAGAGATTCCTTCACTGGAAATGATATGACCTAAATAGTGAATCTCTTTCTGGAAGACAAAACACTTCGACAACTTCCCATACAATTTGTTCTTTCTAAGGCAAGAAAACACTACTCGTAAGTGTTCCTCATGTTCTCTTTCGTTCTTGGAATAGATGAGGATGTCATCTAGAAATACTTATACAAAACGGTCTAAGTAATTCTGGAATACACCGTTCATGAGGCTCATAAATACTGCTGGTGCATTGGTCAATCCGAAAGGTACTACGAAAAACTCATAATGTCCAAACCGAGTTCGAAAGGAAATTTTTGGGATATTGTCTTCCTTAATCCTTAACTGATGATACCCTGATCGCAAATCGATCTTTGAGAATACCATTTATCCTTTTATATGATCGAAGAGGTCATCTATTTGTGGTATTGGGTACCTGTTTTCACTATAGCATGATTCAAGTCCCTGTAATCTGTACACATTCGTAAGGATCCACCCTTCTTCTTTACAAAAATTACTAGTGCACCCCAAGGTGAGACACTAGGCCTTATTATCCCTAAGTCTAGTAACTCTTTTAACTGCATTTGCAATTCACAAAGTTCTGGTGCTGTCATCCGATACAGAGTCTTGGAAATTGGTTCTACACTAGGCTTTAGCTCAATAGTAAAATCAAGCTCCCTCTCAGGAGGTAACCTTGGTAACTCGTTCGAAAAAACATCCTTAAATTTTGACAATACTGGGTACTGATCTAATGAGGGTCCCTTCCTTTCATTCATTTCTTCCACTACATATATTCAACACCCTCGCCTCAAGAATCGTTTAACCTTCATAGTTGAGATAAAGTGTAATGAAACCTTTCTCTGTACACCCTGGATCTCTACTGGACTTCCTTCATTGTCGACACAAATCACCCTTTTTGCGAAACAATCTACCAAAGCTCGATGAGCTGCTAACCAATCATTTCCAATGATTAGGTTGTATGCCCCGAGAGAAGTGACATATACCTTTAACCTGGTAGTACACACTCCTAGGTATACTATACAATTATCAAGGCTAGGTCCTACTGTCTGTTTTTCCCCCGAAGCCATCTCGACTTGTTTAAAGTCATCATGCTCATAGGATGTCAACCCACTCTTTTCTAATGCTGAAGGTGAAATGAAACTATTTATAGCACCATAATCAAATAAAACATTTACATTGATATGATTTAGTGAAACTGATGACTCCACCACCGTTGATTGATGTTTGGCCTGGTGATTATTAACCACTGCATAGATCTGGTGGTTGCCACTTTCTCTTCCCATCAGGACCTTTCCTTCTCTATGCAGAAATCCTGATTGTAACTCTGGGCAGTCATGCTAGTAATGGGGTCCTCCACATCCCCAACAGGTAACACAAGATTGAATATTCCCACTATTCTGTGACTACCTCTGAAATGAGTTCCTTCCCCTGGAACCCCTACCCCTACTAGTTGTTCCCTGAGATGGTCGTGGACTTGTCTATGTCATTGGTGATGAATGAGATTCTGCACTCACTGCCATTGAAATCCCTGCTACTACCGTCCTTGGTGTGACTCTGTTACCATATGGAGGTGTCCTTGAGCCCCCTCCCCTAGGAAATATCCTAGGGGTCTTCCCCACAAATCCAGGGCAATGTGGAAAGGTTGGTCTCGTACCTCCGGTTAAGTTCATGTGTTCCTCTGCATAATGCGCATTTTCCACAGCTTCCGCTACTGAAGACGGTTTCCACATCCGCACCATAACTCTTATATTAGGGTTCAATCCATAGACTAAGCACTCTGCTTGTCGTTGGTCATTATCCATATACGAAACATATTTGACCAATTTCATAAATTTGATCTCATATCCTTCCACAGTTCTATTTCCCTGTACTAAGGCATGAAACACCCCTACTTGTTGTTACTCATAGTAACCTGGTAGATATTTCCTTCAGAACCTCTCCTCGAAAAGTTCCCAAGATACTGTGTCTAGGGTAAGATGTAGTTGTCTTTCCAGGTTGCCCCACCAGTTCAAGGCATTGTCTCTTAACTGAAAAATTGTTATCTTCACCTTTGAGTTGGATGCATAGTCCCTTAAGGAAAAACACCTTGTCATGCCTTCCAACCATGCTTCCGCACGTTCATTGGCGCGACCCCTAGCAAACTTCGAAAGTTTGATATTTTTCAATTTTCGAGTGATGTCTTCGGGTGGAGGTCCTCCCCTTGAATCCCTTTATGCTTTTGGATTACCCATTCCATATGCTGGGGGTTCCACTTCGGTCCTTGCTAGTTGTTTCCCCTTTAAAGTCTCATTTATGGCCTCTAACGAGTGCAGTATGAGAGCTAGTTCGGGTGATGGTGGCAGCGACACTGGCGGTGTTGGCGGTGCCTGCGACGATGCTCCCCTGCCTCGATTCCCTAGAGTCCTAACCATCCTGTATGATTTAACCTGCATCAACCAAAGTTGTCAGGGTGAGTTCAAGGACGTTTCAAATTTGCGCTACTTAAACTAGAAACAGGGTTAGGCGTAAGTTTTTCTTTACTTGTCTGTAAACAGACCTTACTCTCTTTAGGGGATTGGTTGGGTTAGGGATAAAGCATATAAGATTTATTTATTCATCTAAGAAAACTATTGACTCCTTCACTTGGTAGTTACGCTGGTACTATACCCCACTCACTAATGCCTCTAACTTACCCTCCTAGCGCGCATGAAGCCTCCTTACGCTTATCTCACTCTAAGTCCTTATACTTTGCATTTACAACTAAATATGATGACTTCCAATCTAATGTTGATAAAATGAGTCTAAGTTTATCCTTCAATGCTTGACTCGTGAGCTTTCCAGTTGGAAGATTGGTTGTTGTCATTGATGTCAACCCTAGTCATGGGTTTTGGATCACAAGATTGATGAAGTTATTTGGACATGAAGGAAAATGCACATGCAGATAAAACACCCATGGATGGATAGTATACATCATTCTCTTTCTGTTGGTATGTGGCACGTCACGTGGATCCTCATGGTTGAGGAGAAATGAATTTTTGAAGATGACAAAGTGAATTGTACATGTAGGCCCTGAAGATAATTAAAGAAAAGAATTACAAAATAAGAAAGTGTCAGGTCGGCCCTAATGTTAAAAGGAAGTGACATAAATGGTATAAATAAACATCATTATACATTCATTTGATACAATTCGAATTTCATATAGAAGAAGAAGTAAAAGAAGGCCGGATTTCAAGGGAGGATGAAGTCTTTTGGTGATGTGTTCTAAGGTATGTTATTTTCATGTCATCTTACCATTTTTGCTATAACTTTTTTTCTAGAACGATTCAGATGGTGAAATAGATATGGTAGTGAGAATACATATCAAGGTACCTCTGGTAAAAAGTTCAGCTCTTGATTCACTATAATTATGGATATACACTCTGTAGAATATAGGGTTTGTAACCAGTCCTGAAACTAGTCAAAAAACAGGTGTTCTGGGTAAAACAGTCATAACTTTTTCATACAGACTCCAAATGTTGTGGGACCACTTCCATTGGAAAGAGTACGGACTGTGGTTTCTTGTGTGATATTTTTAGAATCATATGTTAAATATTGAGCGCAAGGCATGCTGTACAAGTTGGGTCTTCTGAACAGACCAGAATTGAATAAAGTTTTATTATCTCTCATATATTCTTGGGTGGAAGGAAGGGGAAAGGATAGAGAGTTCAGATATCTCTTGATATTGGAGTATTGTATCTTCCTCTTGGATTTTTATCCCTCCCTTTAAATTTGGAAGCTGTAGCTACCTTTGGAAGTCATTACTTCCCTTGAACAAAAACTATTGATTATTTCTCATATATATTGTGCATGGTGTATTGTGGTGTATTGGGGTAACTCTTATACTATTGTTAATTGCTCATTGGATATAATTCAATGGTTTAAGTATAATTTGGAAAAGGTTTTTAAATTGTACTTGATACTGATTCACCCCCCTCTCGGTATCAACAATTGGTATCAGAGCAGGTTACCTTCAGTACAATTTAACCACTGGAAGGAAGATCCTATGCAGAAATGGAAGGAAACATTCCAAATGGGATTCCACCATTTGATGGAAGAAATTTTGAATACTGGAAAAATAGAATGGAAACTTACTTGAAAGCTCTTGGGGAATATGTTTGGATCTCAGTTGCTTGAGGATATAATGCTTCGAAGAAACCAAAGACTACAGCTCAGAAGGAAGCAAAACATAACAACAAACTGGCAACAGATTCAGTGAAATCCAAGGTGGGATCATGTGCATCAGAAAAATATCTTTGGGACAAGCTACAAGAACTTTATGCAAGGGAAGAAGCGGAAGAAGAAGAAGAAGTTGAAGAAGATTACAACATCTCAGATTTCAAAGAAGAAAATAGAGGTTAGTTCTTTTGCTTCAATTTTGAAGGAGTAGGTCACATTGAATTTGAATGTTCTCATCCAAGAATTGAAAGAAGTGACACTGAAGAAGAAAAGTCCAATGAAGAAGAAGATGAGAATCTTAAAAAATTGAAGCATGTTGAGATTGAAAATAGCAAGCTCAAAGACATGCAAAGAAAACTAATAAGTGAATTGGTTAGTTGTGAAAAGATAGTTGTAAGATTAAAGAAACAATTAGAAGACTTTCAGAAACTGAGAGAAGAAACCATTTCCTTGAAAACTCTACTTGAAGAAGCAAGAAGAATAGAAGAATTAAATAGGGTCTAAATGATAAAGAAAGAAGAAGCTTGTGAGAAACTTGAACAAGAAGTTGTCTTATTGAGGAAGAGCTTAAGAAACTCTCAAGTGCCAAAAGACTTAA
>JASDQU010100267.1:409764-446101 GCA_032191745.1 Picea mariana | reverse complement strand
GATATTGGAGGATTGTATCTTCCTCTTGGATTTTTATCCCTCCCTTTACATTTGGAAGCTGTAGCTACCTTTGGAAGTCATTACTTCCCTTGAACAAAAACTATTGATTATTTCTCATATATATTGTGCATGGTGTATTGTGGTGTATTGGTGTAACTCTTATACTATTGTTCATAGCTCATTGGATATAATTGAATGGTTTAAGTATAAGTTGGAAAAGGTTTTTAAATTGTACTTGATACTGATTCACCCCCCTCTCAGTATCAACATTTCCTTGGCGCATTGTACATATGCGTTAAATTGTGTGTCTCGGTGGCTGAAGGTGCGAGTCTTAAGGATTGTAGAGTGGCTTTTAGGCATTGGAGCTTAGCGCTTGGATTTGAATAGTGGAATGGAATGGAAGGGCTCAGTGATTGGCTCTATGAGTTGTGTGTAAGGTCTCGTGATCTTGACACTTGGATAATCATAGATTATTCTTCAGAGTAGTACTTTGCTACTATTGATAATTAAATTATTTATATGTGAATTTATTTTGTAAAAGTGATATGTGTGGCATGTTGGTGTTAGTGCTCTTCTTAAGGCACTTCGCTTGGTGGGTGGTCTTGGGTTCAAAACCCATGGACCCTCTAACATTTTAATTAACTTTAATGTAGTTTAACTTTACACTAAATACACAATTAATTTAATTAATTTTTTTTTAAAAGATAATTAATTACACTAATAATTTTAAAGTTACTTAATTATCTTTAAAAATTATTTTTATACTAAATTAACCTAAATTAACTTTAAATTAATTTAAACTAAATTAACCTAAATTATTTTTACACTAAAATAATAATAAAAAAATTAAACGAACACACCAAATTTATAAAAAAAAAAAAATTAATAAATAAGAGAAGAAAATCAAAATAATTTAAAAACAAGTGTGGGCATGCATGGATTCCACGTGTCCGCCTTGCTTCCTCCAACACCCTCCTATATAAACCCTAACCCTAATATTCTCCTTTTTATCACCTCAAACCCCACTCTTGTCCTCTTTTCATTTCATTTTTTTTTAAGTGGTCAGGGTGAAGGGTGAGGCCGGTGGCCATAGCCATCTTCCTGCCAGGTTGACCCTTGTAACTCATGTTCCAGGAAAGGAGGATGCGTCTAGCATAGTGGCGCGTTCCCTCATTCCTCAATGACTTATCTCTGTTGAGTTGTTTGATTGATGCTACTCTACCGTCGCCTAAAATGCCTTTATAAACTAACCCAAATCCTCCATGGCCGATTATGTTGGCCGTACTAAAGCTATTAGTTGAAAATTGCAGTTGTTTGTATGTGAAACCCTGTGCAGCTATTTGATGCACGTGTATTGCGGGAAGAACATATTCCTCAGGGCGCCTTTTCGGTGGGATATTTTTTTTGTTCGATTTTTTTGTGTGTTATTATATATATATATATATATATATATATATATATATATATATATATATATATATTCTCTTTATAGCCTACGGGCTTTGTTTGGTGCTTGTGCGCTGGGTTTTTGTATGGCGATGGCACTTGATCGCTTGGCTTTGGTGACTTTGTTGCTAACCCGCGATTTTATGTGTAGGTGTTGGCTCAAGTACTAGAAGCTTGGAACTTACGGCTTGGCTGGTGGGCCGGGCGTGGGTGTGTTGGGCATGTAGAGAACTATACTTTGCCCCCGTGGGCTCCTCCTCCATGTGGATTTGTGCTTGGGTGCTACGTTTGGTTTGTTGAGCACTAGACGTGTGCTGCATATCCTGTGTGGACATTTAGCACAACATAGTCGTGCCCTTGTGTGGTGAGAGGTAAGGAACTCAGTGCTAGGTGCTGGGCTTTGAGTGTTTATTCATGACTTGGCTTGGAATGAAAATATAGTTTACCTCATAGATTTTACCTTGCGGGCTCTCCTTGGTGGCTTGGTTTGGCATGTGTGCACTTGTGCACTGGCTTTAGGTTGTGAGTGTTGTTGCTAACCTGTGTGTTGTGTTGTAGGTTGCAGGTCGCGTGATCTTGGTTTAGTGCTAGGCACTTGTGCATTTGGGGTGTTGGCTTTGTTTTAACCCACACTGTGTTGTGGCTGGTGATTGACACTATGGATGTGTAGTGCATGTGCATTTTCTCCTCTTGCGGTCAAAGGAATTCCTTATATCTTTAATTTGTTTATATTTGGAACCATCAAACCCTAGCAAAACATAACTCAGAGACTGCTCTCTAGCCTAGAGGATTGAGATCTAGTTCATCTAGTTCGGTGGCCATGGCCTGCATTGCAGAATACCTATCTTAATTCATCGAGGGCCATCCCAGAAAGTGCCAGAAATTAACAGCTTCGTGGGACACGCACCATTATCAAGATCGGAAAAAATACTGAACAAAATTGGGGAAGGAACTTTTGGCTAGGTTTTGGAATGTTGGGACCGAGAGACCAGAGATTTTGTGGTTGTCAAAATTGTTCATGGTTTACAGACATATCATGAATCTCTTCCATTACTTTTTCTTTAATTTTTTTAAGGTATTTGAAGTGATAATTTATTCATTATGTTTTTCATTTTGTTTAGTTCAGTATGGTTTTGTTCACTGTGTGACTATTTTAGATCAAATTTAAATTTTGACAAACTATGGAACTTTATTACCAAATGCATCACATATGCATTCATCCCTACGACTTTACGTTTCCTTGCATTCTCAAGGCTTGTTCTCGGCCCAATACTTTTATAACTTATTTTATTTCTCTCTCTCTCTCTCTCTCTCTCTCTCTCTCTATATATATATATATATATATATATATATATATATATTTACTCCATTTATATTTATATTTTTTTTATAGTTTAAATAAATGTCTTTTATATATGCCTATTTATATACATTCATCTATACCTCTGTTTAGAAGTTCAAGGGCAGAGAATAATTATTATCCTATGCCTCTAATGTCATCTATGCCTATTTATATGCCTTTTCTTTAATTATTGGGAGGAGGAAGCATTATGTATAAAGATATATAGATCTTCATATAATAGATATTAGTGGGTTTGTCTTGCAGGAGGTGGAGTTGGAGCTAGAGCTTGGCCCTCAAGCCCAGATTCAAACTAAGGCTCCGATACCATGTATAGAGACCTAACTTAACTAAATCCAAAATTTCGTACAATTAAACATATAATTCCTTTCTTTGCATAAATAATTCATTCACCATCATATAAGCATAAATATTCAGCATAAATTTAAAATTATCCCACAGCATGAAAA
The DNA here is from genome assembly GCA_032191745.1 of Picea mariana. Classification (NCBI taxonomy): domain Eukaryota; kingdom Viridiplantae; phylum Streptophyta; class Pinopsida; order Pinales; family Pinaceae; genus Picea; species Picea mariana. The sequence continues at coordinate 442,846 of JASDQU010100267.1, read as the reverse complement.
TAACTCAGCAAATTCATAATTAAAATACCTACTTCTGATGCTAATTCTCGCTGCTCTAGTTGTCCTTTCCTGGCTGCCTTGTCCATCCTGATGCACTGACCAAACTCTGCCCAAACCGACTAACCTCCCAACCAGCTAGAAGCATCTTGTCCAGCTCCCTAGCTCCAGGATACCGAAAGGAATCCTGGCCCTCGTGCCCAAAACCCCCAGCAACCCGGTGCCCCCTGCAATGGTTCACCAAAAACCCCCAAAACCAAACTCCTCCGACCAGAAAATATGCCACATAACTATATGCCATAGAAATACATGCCACATAAAATACCATCGTCCTCTAAAATACTTCCTTCCCCCAAAATAATCATTCCCCCTATTTCCTGTAGGACTCTTCCGTCATATCCCCCCTTCACTGACTCTCCTCCCCCTCATTAATTTCGTTATCTCCTCCTTTATTACCTTATCCCCTTCTTTATTATATTATCGCCTCCTTTAGTATCTTATCCTTAATTTAATGCTTCATTTCCCCCCTACATACATAAAGTATTTATTTAAATAAATTAAAAATATTAAGCCCCTTTAATTCATTACACAACCTTTAATGAGTCAATTGATTAATAAATAAGTAATTAATTAATATTATTAATACTAATCATTGTTTAACTAAAACCATATTAGGACAATTAATTATCTAATTAATTTTACTAAATAATCCCTATGCATCTATTTAACCAGGGTTGTTACAAAAATTATTGCCATTTATGGAAATTCCGAATTTGCAATTTGATTATTTGTAATTAAGTATTGTGACTATTGATCAAAGATTTGATTTGCCCAACCAACTCTTTGACTATGACACTTGTACAAGACAAATATTTTTATAATTAATCGTTGAAGAACAAATGGAATAGCCATGTTGAAATCAGCTGACCATGACTCCATGAGTGGGGAACAAGCTTGAAATACCTTAGGGTTGAATTTTCCAAGTGGAAAATGAGGAATTTGGCCATTGACAGCCCCTGAAAATTAGGGATTTGTAAAGCTGCGGAAAGTCCCAAAGAGGGAAAAAGACCTAGGAACAAGGTGCTTTGGATATAGAGCATTTGGGAGGAGGCATGACACTACTTAGTATGATGGAGAAAGGAGATCCCTTGTTGCTATGGGCACTGTTTATGAGTGTGAGCCAAGGATAATTTATGATCTGGAAGTGGACTATAGCGAAATAGAAACATTGGAGTTTGCCCTCATGGATTCATGGTCATGCTAGGGGGTGAACATAGCAAGTAGTTTGGTTGTTTTATTCTATGGTTGGGTGGAACTTGGTTGCTCCATTTGTTTTCCCAACACTTGGTTCAGATATGTACATCTACTTATTCCTTGTTGAATTTTCTTATTGATGTATATCGAGTAGAATGAAAGAATTGTAGAATAAGTCCTTATAGTTTGATTTTATTTATTGAGTAAATTTAAGAAGGCTATGGTGGGTGTTAGTTGTTAATAAAGTTGAGTTATGTAGATATATATATATACACAAGATATACATTCAAGCTAACTGAAATAGAATGATTGCTTGGGAATTATAACCATGACCATGTATGCTTACATATATATAAGTATAGGCATTTAACTTGAGGAGTTTGGCCTGTTGTAAAAGCCAAACGAAATTGTAGAAAAACAAAGACAAGTTATAAATATATATACCTATAAATGTTGTTGTTAGCCTATGGCTTACCTTTACCAATCACTAAGTCTAAATTGTCACCTATATTTGTATTATTCATTTAGGATATTAGTAATATATCCTCAAGTGATGACTAATGAGTTAGTTAAGATTGCCTAGCCTAGTCATCATGCATGATTTTAGGATCTAGAGCAAATCTCTCTATGAGGTGGCATCACTAATTATACTATAAGTATGTAACATTGGAGTGAATAAGGAAGTGTTGGCTATTATGCCTTTTCCGCCATGTTGTTGTTCTTGTCTCTAATTTATTGTGTTTAATTTCTTCAATTGGTATCAGAGCCATGGTGAAAAGAGGATGAAAATATCAGCCTCATAGTTTCTCCATTGTAGTTTTCCAAGGGAGGAATTCGTTCTGGCAGCAACCTATGGATTGGACGGACGGTCTGGTGCCATAGCTATGGGCGAAATATGTAATAGAGAGTGTGGATTTCTGTGGATATTTGTGTTGTATTTCTTCTACTGTAGCTGCTATTTCTAGATATTATACATTTCGAGTTCTGTTACCAGATTCTATAAATGATAGAATCACAGGGCGTTAGTACTCTCCAGTTCGAGATTCGCGAGTTCAAGTGTCAATAAAGAGTGAAATTTGAAACATTGTTCAAGAATACAACTGATCTTAACCTTGTGATTGAAAGTCTGGAGTGCCAGATCGTTTTTCAATGGAAGAGGAAACGCATGGTCGCCTTGATATTTTGAAGGTGCTTAGTTGTTCTTGAAAGTCTCTAGAAACTATACCAGGTAATGAATTTCACTGGCATTGGAAATAGGAACTTCTTTATGGAAGGAATGAAGGTATTTATTATTCGTGATTGGTGTTGAACCATCGGTCGAAAGGGGATTTTATTCATTATAGAAATTCAATGTTACTCACAAATCCAATCAAACAGTTCATTTGGTTTGGTTTCCATTGATATGTGCTGCTGATTTGATCGGAGCGTAGAGGACACAGTGGTCAAAACAATAGATTTTTGAGGAATCTAATGTACAACCTGTTCATTATCATGTTGCATGTTAGCACAACATCAATTTTTTGGCTCGGTTCATTCTAATGCAAATGATTCCTCAATTAGATTTATTGAAGGCAATGTTGGGCACAATACACGGATTTATCCATGGATTCATAGTTTTTTGAGCGTCAGATCTAGATTCACAGTTTTTTTTTGAGACTCTGTCGTGAATTTTTGAGATCAGATATGGATTCAAATTTTTTTGAGCTTTAAATTGAGCTTTTCTTCTTCATGGTTTTTGGGTTTTTGCTGCAATTTGGAGCAGAAAACATGATGTCTACATATGGAGATAAAATGAAAACCTTCACGAAGGAGAGCGAGTATGGATATGTTTGACAAGTAGAGCTTGAGATCCAAGAGCTTTCGTTAACTGTTGGAGAATAATGGCTAAATTCTATATTTTGAATTTTTTTTTTTTTATAGTTGAGTAGTTTTATTTTGAAAAATAATTATTTTTACTTTGAAAAATAATTTTTTGAGCAGCGATCTGGTGCATGGAGAACTCATTCATCGAAGAACCAAAGTCATAAGACCATTATCTCAATCTGATGATGATAAATGTTGACACTTATCATGGAAAATAGCAGATCAATTTTTTTCTGATTAAGTCTCTCTGGTAGACAACAGATGGTGGCACAATTTTCAAGTTTGGGTGGATTGTTTCCTACGAAAAGTATGAAAATAAAATCCCTTTTATTTCAAGAATGTAAAGAGAACCATATTATACATATAAGACAAGTTTATGCTTGAAAGAGAGATTGGAACATTTGTAATCCTCTCTTTGAATATCCTTATGATATCAAGAAAGAGATTAGGATGACTTCATTGTATTTTGACACACTATTGTGATCACAAGGAAATCCATAATAAAATAGATTATTTTTGTTTGTGTCCCAGATCCGCCTGAAATTGAATAAGGGGATCTTAGGTACACCTTGTGCTTGTGTGATGGTGGTTTTCTCATGGGTGCTTTATGTGGTGATTTATGTCTAGTCTTGACATAATTATTGATCATTTAATACAACACACATGAATTTAATGAAATTCAAGCACTCAGTTAATGAAATTCAAGCACAATGGAGTGCAAGTAATCAAGAAGCAGCGAAGATATTAAATTAGCAATCATATCAGCAATGCAAAAATAAAGCTTGTAATGGAAGGATAATTGGACATGACTTGGAGTCGAAAACATCATCACATTTGAAGATCAACTCAACTTTCAATCATGATTTATTGTAACTTGCAAATAGTCATTTGGTAATTTTGCTTGTGTTTATAAATCAAGTGAAATTGAATTTGTCATAAGGTGCATTTTCGGCTGAGCCTGACACCCTAGAGTCATTTTTGAGTCGTAATTGACAAGGATGATTACTTGAAACTCATATCATTGTAATACTTTGGGATGCATTTTCGGTGGTAACCAACATCCTCAACTTCTTGGCAGAAAGCAAGAAAAGTTCAAGTGAGCGAGTACAAGCGAGCGAGAAACAAATTCAAGTGAGCATGAATAGCAAGAAAGCATGAAGTTCAAATTCAAGTGAGCAAGTTGTAGATAATCCTTCTTCTGTCGAGTCAAAATTGTAATAAGGATCTACCAACACAAGGATACCTTTTTTAGTGTTTTAAAATGGCTCGAAGTCTCGAATTATTAGAGTTACTGAACACTCTAATAAACACCACTGAAGACAACACAGTGAAATTGAACAAAGAAACTCTTCAATCAGTGCTAACTTGTTTGAAAGTGATGCAAACTAAAGTTAGACTTCTTCAATCTCTATCCCAGCTATTGAATGATGAGTTGACAGATCTCAAAAATCAACAGCCAGTGAAGTGTTCTAAACTATTTTTTGTTCAACACAACCCTCTCTACGATGATAATGATGATGATGATGATGATGATGATGATGATGATGCCTTTGATCAATGGTCAGTGAAGGAAAAATGCAGTGATACACCTTCAGAATCAGTTTAAGATGAAGTTGAATCTATTCATGAACCTATAGTTCAAGAGTTTTCTTTTGAGGTTAATGAAGAAAACCTTTCAATGATGCATCAACATGCAGTAAACCCACTCCAACGGATTTCAAAGAAACGGGTTCAGAATACTCTTTCCAAGCCCATCGTCAAACCTTGGGAAGAAATCATCTACAACAAGAATAGAACAGGACTTGGATATGACAAGGAAGTTACCTTTCATATTCCTGATTATTCCAGACCAATCAAGTTCCAAAGTGTTGGATTCCTTCAAGAATCTTCAACTTCACCTGTTCAAGTTCAAAATCAGAATGATAAGTGCCAACATTTTAATCGAGTTGGTCACATGGAGGATCAGTGTTTTGATCTCCATCCTTTCCAGCATTGTGGTAAGCATAACCATTCTTCAGATAGATGTTCAACACTGAAGAAACCTACAAGATTGAAGATTCATTATGAGTGGATTGATCCTTGGAAATGGTCATCAACAACCAAGTGATTATATAAGTCTTACCGTCGAATTCAATCTCAAGTAAAGATCAATCTTGTAGCACATAACATTTTTTTACCTCACATAAGTGGTCCCCTTATGGCGTAGATTTTGAGCATGACCCTCACGGGATGAGATAACATGTGGTTTTTTCTGCATGCCCACTTTGTGTTGTACTCAAATGGAACAAGCATGGTACTCTCTTGAGCCTAGAAAGGGGGAGTACAAAGATGTAACTCTCATGCACCTTGAAGGGGGGACTTCAAAATTCCAGTGAAGATGGTTCATGAAACCACTTGTGGTCTCTCCTTTCAGCTGACAAAGGGGGGAATTGATTATGGACTTGAAGATGGTTGTCAGACAAAAAGTTTCGACAACAACAAACATCAAGTATGCTAGATAGGCATGAAATTTGTCAAATGGGCAACTGCGGTCTGTAGATGACAGACTTTGACAGAATTATGGTTCAATAAGTTTAAGTTGAAACATACATAATTGGGATGTTTGATTTTAATTTTGAGAGAAATGATGTAGATGGTGATTCGACCTAGCAGAGGACAAGATGATCCTTTTGCATTGCAGCTTGACATTTGATTGAGTTGTCAGGCATTTTTTAGGGATGTGTGAGACTAGAAGCTGATTCACTTCTCCTAGTTTGCTCTCATCAGATTGGAGTTTACATTAAGTAAAAAATTTGCATGCATCCTGGCTCACATGATCACATTGTGAGATTTTCCAGAGATGGCAGACTTTGGCAGGATTATGGTTCAATGACTTGAAATTGAATCATACACATGATACATTGGGATGCTATTGGACACCTAAAAGTGTCAATATTGGTTAGTGGTTATCCAAAAACCATCAGATACATGGTATCAATTACTTAGTGGTCATCCCAAACCACAGATTCAGAGATCACTTTCAGTGATACACTGATAGTAGAGTGGTGATACTACATGTTCACCAATTAGCAGAAGGCATCAGATTCTTCTAGCTAAAATACTTGGAAAAATGATCAAATTGTCAAGCAATCAGGAAATGTTCAGATATTGTAGTTGTTCACTTCCATATCTCAGCTCTCTTCCAGTTCATTTCAAATGAACATGCTCAGCATCCAGATTGGCGGTTTTTCAGGCATTTCTTCATTGAGGCTCAGCACAAGAGTTTTAGTATGAAGACATGGAATTGATACCAGTTTATGCTTTATTGCCAGTATTATTGATCAGACTTGTGATTGAGGGGGGGATTGTTAGACTATGGATTACCATTACCAATCACTAAGTCTAAATTGTCACTTATGTTTGTATTATTCATTTAGGATATTAGTAATATATCCTCAAGTGATGACTAATGAGTTAGTTAAGATTGCCTAGCCTAGTCATCATGCATGATTTTAGGATCTAGAGAAAATATCTCTATGAGGTGGCATCACCCATTGTACTATAAATATGTAACATTGGAGTGAATAAGGAAGTGTTGGCTATTATGCCTTTTTCGCCATGTTGTTGTTCTTGTCTCTAATTTATTGTGTTTAATTTCTTCAGTTGTTGCATGTTTAATTACACAGAGTTGTATATAATTATTTAATGTATTCACACATATAAGGAATTGTATCGACCTCTTGAGTTACATGAGATTCAATTATTTTCTATTAAGCAGTCTATACAAAGGACATAGAAAATTATATTCCCTTTTTATTACAACAAAATTAGAAGAACAATTTCAAGTATATGTAATACATGCCATCATAATTGTTTGAATCGGAAATAATATTTTATTTCAGGGTTTTCTTCCCTGTTCAAATATATTCATTTCATGATGGATTTAAAATACAAGTAACCAGGTTAACTATGGAATCCTGGTACAAAAGATATCATAATAATAGTAACCTAAGGTGGGAATCTGTACCACTATAAACAAAACCTAGAAACTTAGTTTTAATGCTGAGAGTTAGAAACAAATACCTTTCGAGCAAGGTGAACTCGTGAATCCATTTGATCAGAGTGTTTTAAGTCCTGTAAAAAGAGAAAATTGAGAATTAGTAAAACAATGTTAAGGAATAATCAACCAGAATAAATTTTGAAGATTCAATTACATGAACAATACTTAGCTTGAGATTTTTTGGTGCGAATGCTTTTCCATCGACATCGCTGAGAAAATTGTCGACAGGTATGAGGGGGAGTAGTGAACCCAAAAAGGTCTAATTGGTACCCTCGCAAGTAAACAGGGGTACCATCATTACTTTGGTAACTGAAAATCTTAATTCAAATAATTCCGGAATGTAAATAAGCAAGAAAACAATGCTAAACATTTTAATACTTTGATAACCTAAATAATTCACACAGAACCATGCATGCCACCCAAAGGCATTTATCTCCCTTTTGATATTACCTATGATATTATATTTATGATGAAGGAAATGTAATAGATAAATTTTCAAACACAAAATTACAGACAAAAAGAATTTATAACTAATTACTTGAATCAAGTTTAGATTTCGAATTATTTATACACAGTGGTATCATTTATCTATATCGAACTTTGTAAAAAGTATGAGTAATGTATTTAGACTTAGGGTAATGAACCTGTTACAAAAATAACATGACACAGTAATGAAGAAGTCTCACAACAATATGCAGGAAATGGTTTGCGATTATACATCGTATAATCCGAGAGTGTAATAATTTTCACAATAAATCTTTACAAACCCAGAAAAAAACTCTTCCCTTAATAAAACAGTGATATTAATGTAGTCATGGATTGTTTTGAATATTAATGAGATCCAAAATGTATATTCTCAGAATTAGGAACCTATAGTTCGAAATTTGGACAAAGATGCAAAACTAGGTTTACCTACGAAAACCACTATTGTAAACATTCAATCAAATAAAAATTGTAACATCCTATTGCAAGAAAAATACTCATTTTCAAACAGAATGAAATCACTTCTTTAATATAGAGGACAATTTCAAGTAGAAAAGATCCAGGAAGAACATGGAGGGTATTCCCTTATATTTTCTATGACACAGTAGAAGTCTGGATTTACCATTGAAATACAGATGTAAGAGAACCCACGATTACCTAGCAAGAGGAAGGTATCAAATCTTTAAAGTTATGGAAAGAACCAAGCTAGGGTCATAACCTCTACTGAGTAAAATAGAGATTCAACCACATAGTGTGAGACTTTGAAAATACAGTAAGTTCAACTTCCTTTTTAGGAGAAATAAACTCTCACACTATTGCCTTTCCCATTCCCTGTCGGGTTATTAACAAGGACCATAACTTCCTACAAAGCTTCGTAGAGATATAATTTTATATCACATGTATAAGGAATTAGGACCCAATATAGGGAATAAAGGGAGTGACGACACAAACCTAAGTGTGAAAGATCACTTAACAAATCATTAAAACTCTAGTGCAGGATCGAGAAAGTCGGAAAGAGAAAGAAGATATATATATGGTGACTGGTGCACACTATGTTAATCTAGAATCGCAAAGAGCCCAGAGTAAAATGACACAGATTTGCTTACCTGGTACAAGGTACCATCCAACTGGTAGTAGCCTATCCTTTTCTTCCTATCAAGTTGAGTCTAGGTACCAGATTCAGGCCAGCCATGTTCACCGAGTCAAACATCAAAGGGTATCAATGGAGTGGTTTTGCAAAAGACACAGAGCCAAAGGAGGATGAAACAATAACCCTAGAAACCCTTCTCTATGAATATTAATAGTGGTAGTTACAAATATTGTCTTAGAAAAATAGGACCATAGAAAAATAAAATAAAACAAATGCGGAAACAAAACACAGAAGATACACAATACAATAGTGACACGGATTTACGTGGTTCACCCAGTGTGGGCTATGTCCACCAGAGAAATTGCCAGGTCCTTCCTTTATTATTATCCAACAAATGAAGGGATACAACCTACAACAAAACCCACAGTAACTTCCTCTTATTTCTCTCAAAGTCTCCTCTCTCATAATACAATACTCGTCGTAATGCATAGCCACAATACCTTTCCCTCATAACATAGAGTTGCCTTCTAGGAAAAAAAAATCCTAACATAATTTCTACCATTAGATTTGTGACCTTATAATGAATGGTCTAGATTTACAATGAAATTACAATATACATTTACAAGGCAATTTTTCCTTCAGGAGATTTGTAGTGGGGGTACCCCCCTCTGCACTCCCCCATGTGGAAGAGTGTACATACTTCTAGGGTGTAAAGTCTTCATGGGTTATAAACACGGAAAAATAAAGGATCTCTGAATCAGGAATATAATTAGGCTCCACAACCAACATATTGTACCTTACCACATGACAAGAGTGTAACATCCCCAACCTCACAATGGATAGGCATGCCACTCCTCAAATGCTTTACTTAGCTCTGATAAGTTTTTGTAACATCTTAGGCCACCTATGACTAGGCCATGCTACAAAAAGGAACACTTTCATTCTCTCGCTGTGGAACATACTGTAACATAACCAGTATTCAACTGAGCTATGCCACATAAATTTTCTCTTTAAACTGCCTGCAATTATAACATATACATACAACGCTCTTGCGGAACCTTTACGTATAAACGTAAACAAACAATTACATTCTATAATATGCGATTTCATACAGAAATAATAGTAAACACAGATATGCAGTATATACATGGAAATACCCATAAACATATAGACAATTATAATCACATATATGATAAACCATAACATAAGCATGTAATTAACAATGCAACATGTAAATTTATCATACAATTTGTACTTATCTTGGAAATATTGTCACCAACTGCATAGAAACCATCCATGAACCTCCCAACCTTAGAATACACTGTTCATCATTCTCAACAGTGAGTCACCCCCGAGCTGGGACTGAACTCCACCCAGGTAAAGGGATTCCTAACTAGGCTAAAGGCTAATAGACAACAGGAAAGAATCAGTCTTAGGTGCTCACTCAACTAACAACCTACAACCTCTCATTCCCCACATACCTATCCCACCCAAGAAAGTATGCTCCTTCTTTTCTCGACAGTCCTTCGGTTGCCCCACTTCCCTTCCAAGGCTTCAACAACAAGCCATATAGGAAGTCTTAGAGCACTATAGTTGCAGTTTATCACCTTTAGGAAATCAATTCCCAACAATTCTCTCTCTCAGAGAATTTCTCAAGGGCCTGACAACCCACCTCTTCAAGTTCCCATAGACCTGATAACCCGCCTTTTAAATCCCACTCCCAAGCTAACCAGGTAGACCAACCGGAAATGGTTATGGAAATACGCTTAGATACAGTTAAATGAATGTCTGAAGGATAACAGACTGCGTGAGTGAAATGGTCATGGAGTCATTGACTAGATGACTGATGATGGAATGAATCATGCGAGAGATGATCGTAAGAATGATCGTGAGGATGATGGTAAGAATGATGGTCTAGGTGATGGAGAAAAAGTGTATCAATGAACTAAGTTCCCCCGATATGTATGCATGTCCCCAACTTGACACCTGTCATGTTGGAATCTACTTTGATCCACTTGTACATACTTTATGTTTTAAATAAATATTAATATAATATTCCTTTTTTGGCTTAATCTCTCTAGCTTAGCCCTTTCCATTAACTTTTGGCCCTCCCTTTACCTAACTGGTGGAGTCTAGTCCCCCATCTCTTTTATCGTGGTCAGTCTATGCACAATGATGTATTTTATATTAATCATGAGACATATACAAAATAGGTGCATTGGCCTTTAACATCTAGGCGCTCTGGCCTAATTCTAAAACATAAGCATCCCAGCTTATAATAACTGTCTCACTAGCCTATAACACATATCATATACAGAAGGCTTGTTGACCTCCATACTACGTCCACTTTAGTTACTACGCACAGTATCCGGGAATGTGTACACTACATCCTTTTACTGTGCAGTACATGCGCGCACTATGACATTAAAGGTGAATTACAAAATGATGTCAAAACAACTCACCAGCTTAAGTACGCTTACATTATATTTACAATTGGGTTCGGCCGAGGGATATTACAATCCCCTCCCCTTATTTATGCACTATCCTCAGTGCATCATATACCCATATACAACAAAATGTTCAAAAATCCTCAAAAAGATGCGGGTATTTTGTTCGCATTACATCCTCATGATCCCAAGTAGTGTCCTCGGGACTGTACCAGGTCCATTGGACCTTTACAAGACCTATGGCTCGATTCTGGAGATGCTTGATTTTTTTGTCCAAAATGCACACCGGATGCACTTGAAAAGCACTTTCTTGCTCCACCTGAATCACATTCCAATCACTAACATGATTAGCATCAGGTATATATTTGTTTAGCAATGATACATGGAATACCTTATGAACAGACATAGATGCATGCAATGCAATCATATAAGCAACTAGACCAATCCTCTCTAGGATTTCAAATGGCCCACAAAATCTGGCTACCAACTTGGTGCAACTTCCTAGCTTCAGGGAACTACTGTTATCTTTCACCTTCAGGAAAACATGATCACCCATTTTGAACTCTCTGTGGGTTCTTTTCTTATCGGCATAAATTTTCTACCTGTCTTGAGAAGCTCTTAAATTTTGCTTAATTTTTATCATTTGGTCTTCCATCTCCTTGAGCAAATCTAGCCCAACTACTATCCTATCAATTGGATAATCCCAAATCACTGGAGTATTTCACTTTCTATCGTAAATTTCTTCAAATGGGATCATCTTCAACGATGCTTGATACCAATTGTTGTAAGAGAATTCTACCAAGTGTAGGTATTCTTCCCATTTTGATGGTTTTTTCATCACATACATTCTCAGTATGTCTTCTATCACTCTGCTCACCCTCTCCTTCTATCCATCATACTCAGGATGATAAGTTGTACTAAAGTTCAGATTCATTCTGAATCCTTTGAACAGTTCATTCCAGAATTTGAGGTGAATTTCGGTTCTCTGTCGGACACAATTGTTTTAGGAATTCCGTGCAATTATGCCACTTCCTTCATGAAAATATCAACAACATATGCTACCTTGTGAGTAGTTTTTTAGTGGAATAAAATGGGCATCTTTTGTAATATTTTCGACCACCACCATTATCGAATCATGCATCTTTCTTGTTCTAGGAAATCCTATAATAAAATCCATTGTCACCACTTCCCATTTCCATTCAGGATTGGGAAAAGGTTGCATCAACCCTGCTGGGTGCCTATACTCAGCTTTAACTTTCTGGCATTCCATACATCTAGTGATGTATTCAATGATCTCTCTCTTCATACTTGGCCAAAAGTAATGGCTCTTTATCGCTGCCATAGTTTTCTGATATCCAGGGTGTCCTACATAAGGGACATTATGCATTTCATGCAAAATCATACATTTCAAGTCTTGGACATTTGGAATAAAAATTATGTTCTTCTGCAACAATATTCCATCTATTCCCAAATTTTAATTATCCACCTTTTGTGGTGTCTTACCCTGGTGTAGCTTTGCTACCAATTTTCTGTATTGCAGATCTGCATTTGTAGCCTCCAGATTTTTTTTTTAATATCAGTCTGATACATGCTAATGGTTGTATCATGTAGTTCATTCACCCTCCCATTGAGTGCATCAACTACATTATTCTCTTTCCCCTTGATATGCTTTATATCAAATTCATATTCGCTTAGAAATTCTAGCCATCTTCTTTTCCTAGCATTTAAATTTGGCTAATCAAATAAATATTTTAGACCATTGTGGTATGTTCTTAGCTCAAACCTCTTCCCCATGAGGTAGTGTGTCCATTTCCTCAAGGCATGCACTATGGCCGCCAACTCCAAATCATGAGTGGCATAGTTTCTTTCATGCTCCTTCAACTTCCTTGATTCATAACATATAACAAACCCATTTTGATTGAGGAATCCACCAAGTCCTTCATTACATGCATCTGTGCATACAATGAAGTCCTCATCTGGGTCTATAATCCTTAGCACTTGTCAGTAATTGTTTCAAGTGTTGGAAACTCTTTTTGCAATCTAGTGTCCACTAAAACTTCATCCCCTTTCTTTGCAAGGAAGTGATTGAGTGTGAAATATTTGAGAATCCTTCAATAAATCTTTTGTATTAGTCTGCAAGACCCATGAGTGATCTCATCTTTGTCACATTATTTGGCGATGACCATTCTCTAATGGATTTTATTTTCTCATGATCCACTGCTATCCCATCCTTTGAAATGATATTCCCCAAATAATGAATTTGTTTATGATAAAATGAGCACTTTCTCAATTTGGCATACAAATGATGCTCCCTTAATAATTGCAACACCATCCTCAAATTATGTTCATGCTCTTCCTTTAACTTAGAATATATAAGAATTTCATCCAAAAAGTCAATCACAAACTTGTCCAGATATTCTTGGAAAACACCATTCATTAAGAACATAAAAACAGTTGGTGCATTTGGTAACCTAAATGGTACCACTGTGAACTCATAATGACCATACATTTTACTGAAGGAGGTCTTGCTGATATCTTTTTATTTAATCCTTACCTGATGGTATCCTGATATGAGATCTATCTTTGAAAATATCTTTGCATCCTTCAATTGATCAAAGAGATCATCAACCCTTGGCAAAGGATACTTGTTCTTAACAATCACTTTATTCAAATTTACGAAGTCAATGCACAATCTTAGTTTTCCATATTTCTTTTTCACAAACAAGACTGTGGCACCCCATGGTGATACACTTGGGCGTATATACCCCTTCTTCAGAAGTTCTTCAAGTTGCATTTGCAACTCCTTCAACTCTGGTGTACTCATTTTGTAAGGAGTCTTTGACACTGGAGCTGCTCCAGACATTATATTTATAGAGAAATAAATGTCTCTCATTGGGGGTAGTCTTGGTACCTCCTTGAACACATCATCAAAATCTTCCAAGACTACATAATCCTCCATATTTGGCACCTTATCTATAGGTGTCTCCGCCAAATGAGCTGCAATTATTTGACATCCTTTTCTGAAATATTTCTTCAGCTGCAATGCTGAAATTTCTCTAATGGTTACTGCCCTGTGAATTCCCTGCACTTTCCTTAGTTTCCCTTCCTCATACAAACAAGTAAATTCTTTGTTCTGATAGTATAAGAGAGTATGAGGTTGGTCCAACCAATCCATCCCAATTAGACAGTAATAGGAACCTAAAGGCAAGATGTTCAAATATGCCTTGGTGTTCAGTACATTCATGTCCATGAGGCATGACTTAACCATGTCATTAACCTTTCTTCTGGATTCTGTAGCTAGCTTCACCAACCAAGATTTCCCCTGCTTGCTTCTTGTCAATTTAAAACTTTTCACCATATTAGGTTCTATATAACTATGAATAGCTCCCGAATCAATTAAAATAGAAATGGTTTGGTTGTTGATCATACCTTCCACTTCAATCATGTGGGACTGATACTCTTCTAGCTTGTTGTCTAGGGATGCATAGATCCTTGGAACATATCTACCCATGTCCTCCATTGTTTTATCTTGTTGTACATTGTGAAAAACCCTACCTTTTTCACCTCTGTAAGGACAATCTATGAACCTATGATCTCCTTTAAAACCCCAACATTGAATAGGTGGATTCCTTGGCCTTTGACTCCTTGTGTCAATCGTTATGGGTTCTTTAGGTGTTTTTTGTCCCTGTGGAGTATTTCTAAAGAATGGTGGCGTAACTCCCTTCTTCCTCTGATCCATCTTGAATTTTTTTTTGTCTTCCCAAGCCTTTTGGAAAGATAACCTTGCTTTTTGTTGATCATATAGGAATTTAGCGTGCCTTATGGTATCTTCCAATGTCTTGGGATCATCATACTATATTTTGTCACTGATGAATGATGGAAATCCACTCAAATACCTTTGAATTTTGACTGTCTCATCCTTGATGAAAGAGAAATACTTCAACAGTTCTAGAAACCTTCTCTCATATTCATCTATGGTCATACTTCCATGCTTGAGTTCAAATAACTCTTTCATTTTCTTGTCATAGTATCTCTTATTCAAGTATTTCTTCTCAAAATACTTCTTGAATTCCCTCCAAATAACACTTTCCTCTTTAATGTGTTGCACCTGCACAAGCTGATCCCACCACATGGAGGCCTTTCTGTTGAGTTGATAGATAACAATTCTACCTTCTGTATGAAAAGAATAATTATGCAATTGAAAATAATTTCTCATGCCCAACAACCATGTTTCTTCATCTTCATCCTTCTTGTTCTCACCATCAAATGTAGGAGGTTTGATTTTGTTCATTTCTTATCGTAGCTCATCCACCCAAGACCTCTTATGCCTTCTTACAGGGGATGGAATTGAGTTGCTTCCCTCTCTCTTATTGGAATGCCTTGGGGAGTGATGGTGGTGTCTTCTAACACTTCTTTCTTTTCTTTTCTCATCCTAAGGCTTGTGACTTCCAGATTTTCTTAAGCCACTCTCCTTAACCAATTTATTTTCTATTATGTTCAAGCCCTCCAATAACTTAATGTTGAATTCATCTTCATTTTTTCATTCCTTTCTTATCCATGTCCATTGGAGGTTCTTCTTTCAATGCCCAAATGAACATCCATCCCTCTGCTCTCATATTGCTGACTGTAATTCCCCTGTGACTCTTCCATTCCTATGGAATATGCACTGATCTAATGTGATCTAGTTGTTGTTAATTCTACAAAACATGTAGCCATTGAAACCTATGAGGCTAATGATTCAAAAATTCATGAAAAATATGAACCATTTTGGTTCAATATATACATCATAATTATCTCTTTTGATTTCCTAGTGTTATCACCATGACAATTCTAGATAAGACCCAAGTCTTGAGAACATATACATGCGACACCTTCAGATATACATCTGGGAAAAAGGAAGTTTTCCAAAACCACTTTCGCCAAGAAGCATATCACGTGTTTCAATATGTCAAAACCACCACTCGTGGAATGGGTGACAGCTAGTCAGATCACCCCATTTCACACGTTTGGTACTTGACAACTATGTGATGTCAGCTGAACACCGCCATGTAACGAACTCAAAAGCTAATCATTTTAAATGGATTAGCCAAGCATGGCAACCCAACGCACTTGTACATATTCTATTTTTGCTTCATAATTGGGATTCTATCACTACCAATCCTCAAGTATGGAGGAATCAACTTATCCATAAACGAAGTAATCTCCAAATTTCTCAACTTTCTGTTCTCTGAAAAAAAACATTTTGGTATCCACAAACTCAGATACATGAACAAGGATAAATCTAGTGAGACTGGTTATTCAGGCAACATGCTAGAATTTCTTGCAAATAAGGAGGAAATGGTACTTATTCACATTCTAGCGACTAAATTCCACACAGATCCGATTATAGACTCACAGTTGGAAGTCAGGTTGAATCCAACTATGAAAGATTGAGTCATCAACATGCCAATTGCTAAGAAGAAAAGGAGAAAGTGGCAGAAGAAGGAATCCGCAACTGAAACAGTGGAAAGTGTTGGAGAGAATCAACCAGTCTGGTTAGATTCATTAAAGGAGGAGATCACTAAGATGAAATGAGTCCTCGAATAAAAGTACATTTCAACAAATTTTTGGTTAGATGGTAGAAGAGGTAAGGAGCCCCAGAGATGATAGGCATGTTCTTAAACAACCCCTTTACAATAGGATAATTGCTATCATCCCCTTTTTGTAATTTTGTAATTAATACGATTATATAAATATAGAAGCGGATTTTGGACTGTTTATTACAAGATTCTAACCGGTGGTTTTATGAGTCTTGTTTTCTTTCATAGTATGCTTTTCTTGTAAGCTTTTATTTCACTTCCATCTGTCAGAATCAGAGGAATATAAAACTCGGAATTCATTTATGAGATGCTCTCATCTTAGCAGTTTAGACTATATTTATTTCTTCTCAAACCAACTCTGAATTCATTTTAAATAATGCTTTGATGAGGTTGTGTGTTTATTTTTCCTCTAATACCATGAAAATTTTCTATTAAACTCATACTCATCGCCTTCCAAATGACTTCGCATGCACAAAAATTCAACCTGTACACCCATATTTATCATGTGCAACAACACCACAAGGTAGATTGTGCTTGCACACACCTATATCTACTATGGATTTCTTCTCCGCCGCGCCAATAAATTGCGCGCACTACTTTGACGTTGTGTTCCAATATCCACTGCGCACAGTTTTGGTATCGCGCACTGATATTCCACATGCATTTATCCCTATGCATTGCACCATGTCAAAGTTCAATATGCCCCACCGCACACAATAATTTTTGTGCAACATTGAATACATTGTCACAAGAAGACTTATACTCATATTATGCACGCACTAACCAAACTCCTTTGTGTTTTTCAATACTTGCGCACCCCACGTGCACATTACTATGTGTGTGATCTCTGCACAATGCTAAGTTCAACACATGCATCTGCACACAATATTATTCCACGCGACGCCACCATTTACCGCGCACACCTGCACACCAACATTTTCTGTGCGGTGCCAAAATTTACCATGGAGCTTTGTGACTTGAAATTGGTCACTTTGAAGTCAATATTCTATGAATATTCACTTCAAATGAACCTTTTAGGCCCATCCAGGCTCAATGTTGGAACTGAAGCTCTGATACCATACTGTAACATCCACGACCTCACACTGGTTAGGCATGCCACTCCTCAGATGATTTACTTAGCTCTGATAATTTTTTGTAACGTTCCCGACCACCTATGATGGTTCCACACTACAAAAAGGAACACTTTCATTCTCTCACTGTGGAACATACTGTAACATAACCAATATTCAATTGAGTTATGCCACATAAGTTTTCTCTTCAAATTGCCTACAATTATAACATATACATACAAAACTCTTGCGGAAGATTTACATCTAAACATAAAGAAACAATCACATTATGTAATATATGATTTCATATGGAAATAAAAGTAAACACAGATATGCAGTATATACAGGGAAATACCCATAAACATACAGATAGTTATAATCACATATATGATAAACCGTAACATAAGCATGTAATTAACAATGCAGCATGTAAGTTTATCATATGATTGCTACTTATCTAGGAAATATTGTCACCAACTACGTAGAGACATTCCATGAACCTCCCAGCCTTAGACTACATTGTTCATCATTCTCAACAGTGAGTCACCCCCAATCTGGGACTGAACTCCACATAGGTAAAGGGATTCCTAACCAGGCTAAAGGCTCATAGACAACAGGAAAGACTTCATATTAGGTGCTCACTCAACTAACAACCTACAACCTCTCATTCTCTACATGCCTATCCCACCAAAGGAAGTGTGCCCCTTCTTTGCTGAACAGTCCTTTGGCTGCCCCACTTCCCTTCCAGGGCTTCAACAACAGGTCAGACAAGAAGTCTGAGATCACTGTAGTTGCAGTTTAGCACCTTCAGGAAATCAATTCCAAACAATTTTATCGCTTAGAGAATTTCTCATGGGTCTGAGAACCCGCCTCTTGAATTTCCCATGGGCCTAACAACCCATATTTTCAATCCCGCTCCAAAGCTAACCAGGTACAACAACTGAAAATGGTTATGGAAATAGGCTTAGATATAGTGAAATGAATGTCTGAAGCATAACAGACTATGTGAGTGAAATGGTCATGGAATCATTGACTGGATGACTGATGATGGAAGCAATCATGCGAGAGATGATCGTAAGAATGATCGTGAGGATGATGGTAAGAATGATGGTTCAGGTGATGGAGAAAAAGTGTATAAATGAACTAATTCCCTCTGATATATATGCATGTCCCCAACTTGACACTTGTCATGTTGGAAGCTACTTTGATCCACTTGTCCCCAACTTTAGAACTTAGGATAAAGTAATTATCCATACTTTAGGTTTTAAATAAATATTAATATATTATTCCTTTTTGGCTTAAGCTCTCTAGCTTAGCCCTTTCCCTTAACTTTTTTCCCTCCCTTTCCCTAACTGGTGGAGTCCAGTCCCCCATCTTTTTTATCGTGGTCGCTTTGCGCACAACAATGTATTTTATATTAATAATGAGACATATAAAAAATAGGCGCACCAGCCTTTAACATCTAGGTTGTCTAGCCTAATTCCAAAACATAAGCATCCCAGCTTATAATAACTAGCTCACCAGCCTATAACACATATCATATACACAAGGCTCGCTGACCTCCATACTGTGCACACTTTAGTTACTGTGCACAGTATTCAAGAATGTGCACACTACATCCTTTTACTGTG
Source organism: Picea mariana (assembly GCA_032191745.1). Taxonomy (NCBI): domain Eukaryota; kingdom Viridiplantae; phylum Streptophyta; class Pinopsida; order Pinales; family Pinaceae; genus Picea; species Picea mariana. Next base: position 423,393 of record JASDQU010100267.1, on the reverse strand, counting down.
CTATACATGTGCACACTATGCCATGAAAGGTGCATTACAAAATGATGTCAAAACAAATCACCATCTTAAGTACACTTACATTATATTTACAATTGGGTTCAACCGAGGGATATTACAAAGAGGGAGGTGGCATGTCTGGTGTTGGCATAGGGGCAGAACCAAGGTTCAACGCTACAACAACACACCAACAAAGTCCTAACTATTGGCCCTTTCGGCAACACCTGCGAAGGAGATGTAGTCTCACCCGAAGAAGTTATGAGGGGGTTGCAGGATAGAGATGTCTACAACCAAAGGGAATATCACGTGGATCTAACGTAAGAATAACACAATTTTCATATATCACTTATCAATTTAGATATATTATACACATCTACTTATTAGATCTAAAGAAGTAATGCAATCACAGTATATCAATGACAGAGATAGAAGATCAATCACGCACAACACAAAATATACGTGGTTCACCCTCTCTCTAGGGATATGTCCACAAAACTGTGCTATATTATTTTTAAGTAAATCATACAGTTCATATCTACGCTCTTAGCTAGCAGATCTTCTCTCTTCTCCTTCATTTCTCTCCCCTCCCTACACACCCAGCTGCAGGTTTGATCATTGCACTCAATTGAAGATCTTACAATCCAGAAGGCTCTTGTACTCATCACTTCTCTCTCACACAATACTCCTCTCTCAACCAACTCAATACCAACAACAACAATAACAACATTATCGTACCAATGCAAAAGTACTGACCCAACCCAGGTCATTTAGGCCTTTATTTATACATTATAATAGCTCACCGAAAAGCTTAGGCTGAAACCTAGGTGTCCCTAAACCCTAGATACCAAAAACCTAGGTGTCTAAAACACTAGGTCAACTTGACCCGTATTTTCAAGGCTTCACTAGCCTATCTTTCTTTCCTTCACACGCAATGCTCCAAAGCATCCAACGGTGGATTTTTCCGCTTGCTGACTTTTCCACGATCTTTCTTCCTTTCTTATCTTTCACCCCTAATATCCTCATCCAATGCCTTTCTTTCTTGGGCTTTGCTCCATCTTTTCTACTCTTTTGTTCACTTCGACCCAGTATCAGTCACTGTGTCTTCTGTGAAGTTTGCATTCTCCCTTTTCTTCCTTGATCTTTGCATACTTCCATAAAAAGGGACAACATCTGGGGTTGGACACGGTGGTCAAGAGACAACCCTCGGGAGGTGCCCCTGCAAGTCACCATTAATAGAATAGACAGAGGTTTTAATTCGATGTTTGACAAATTCCCCATTCAACTTCATACTAAGTTATTGTGAGGTGAGGACAACTCAGCTAAGGCACGACTATACTTAGTTTTCATGCCTAGTCTCTCATTTAGTTAAGGTCTAACCATATTTTTTGTTAGTGTTAATGAAATCAGGAGGAATAAATTTTAATGTTGGGCCCCTTAAACGATACCCAACCGTCAACCATATGCAATACCTTTTTAATAGTGGTCAGAAGTCTAACCACAATCTTTCTCACAAAATTCTATTACTTAGACAATTAAAAAAAAATGTAAAGCAACCATTATATTAAGCCCTGTGATATTTTTGGATAAAGGTGTATGCGTTGTTGGAACCTGAATTCATATAGATCCTTTATGATATAAGAAACGCTTAAGTCTAGAAATTGGTTGTATTGCTAGTGGGGTTTAACAATATAAAATGTTAATGTTTATGCTTAGAGATGGGCGGAATGCTAGTAAGGATTTAACAAATATAAATGTAATTCTATGCATGAAGAGGGTTTCCATATTAGTAAGGCTTAAAAAATATAAATGTTAATGTTTATGCATGGAGACAATTGTGATGCTAGACAAGTTTAATAGTGTAAACATTAATCCTTTATACTCATATAGACAAATAGAAATGTTAGGAACTGAGAGACTAGCGTATAACGAATCTACCCCTTGTCGATTATATGTGTGATTATTGTGCAACATGAAATAACTTAGATATAAAATCTTTTATAATGGAAGTTAGTTGTATCAATAAAGTGGTGAACATAAACCTTGCGAAAGTTAATAGTGATGACAACTACCTACTTATAATAACTTTATGTCTTTCGAAATAAGTTGTTCAAAGGGAAAGGAAATTTAATGTCCGTAAGAAAAAAAACATATTTGGTAAATTTGGGGAACATTATGTATGGTATCAGAGAAAAGGTTACATCACTTGGACCTTAAAACATGGCCAAAAGTTTTGTTTAGTACATACTTTGTTGTTTAATGAAAAAGTAACAAAAACTCTTATTGTTACAAATATAAAAATTTTATTTTTGTGGTGATAATGACAACATAGAATGAAGAAGAGATCATACATGAGGAAAATCCCAAGAACGGGTCTCATAAAGAACCTGGGAAGAACAATGAAGGAAGTTCAACTACCCAGTTTCTGGAAACAATGAGGAACCTTATCGTGGAACTGTAAGTTTTCAAGGCAGATAATGAGAAACTAAAAAAGGCACACAAAGATCAACAAGAAATAAATGAAGTACTGCTGTGAAGTATAGTAACAAAGAAGAGCCCAAAATATAATGACAAAGAAGAGGAGGTCAGCAAAAGAGCCTCCAAAAATTCAGGTCCTGAAGCAGAAAATGAGAACAACTTTTCTGAGGGCACACCATCAACAAAAAATAAAACAGCCACTACAAGAAAGAGGAAACAGGTGGACCTCTTGGAGGGTGAATTTAATAAAATCAAACCTTCCACCTTTGACGGAGAATCCAGGACAGGGGAGGAGGCTGAAGCATAGTTATTGGACATAAAAAAGTATTTCCATATTTACAATTATTCCATCAACATGAAGGTCAAAATGGCCATTTATAACCTGAAAGGAAAGGTGAGTATATGGTGGCAGTACCTAAAGTTGGTGAAAATATTAAAGGAAAAACAAATGGAATGGTCTGAATTCAATAAATATTTCAAGAAACAGTACTTATCAGAAAGTTACTATGAAATAAAGACCAAAGAATTTTATGATTTATGACTCAACCAAATGACCATGGATGACCTAATAAACACATATCTGTAATTATTAATATTTGTGCCTTATATCACGGAAGACAAAGAAAAAATCCAGTGGTTGCTAAGTTGCTTACCATAGTCATATAAGGACATAATTGAATTCGACAACCCCAAAAACTTGAGTGAATTTTTTAGAAAGGCCCAGATGTGTTATGACCAATACAAACGACAGTATGAACTTCCCAAGGCTTGGAAAGATAATAAACATGACATAATGAACCAATGGAACAAGGGCTATCAACTAGCCCCTTTCTAGAATGCAACAAATGTATTTCCAAGAAAATAATTTCACTCCAATAACTAGAACATCCAAAGGTGAGGTAGATTAGTTAATTTGGGAACTAAGAAGTTTGGGTACAGACCCAGGGAACTGTTAAAATGATGGGAATGTAAAGAACCTCACTTAAGAAGGAATTTCTCACGTTTAACTTTCACGACAAGGACCATAGTTCACAACCTGCAAGAGGCCTCTACAGTAGGATATGTGGGCATGATCTTACACATAATCAATGAATTTGTGGATGGCCGACAAGCTAAACACCAATCCACTATAGTGGATGTCGAAGGTAAAGTTAATAATAATCATATTTCTATTTTAATTGATATGGGAGATACTTTGAGTTATGTCACTCCTGGTATAATGGATTCAAACAAGATTAAGAAAGTAAATCATACAAAAGATTGACTAGTATATCTAACAACAGGAATAAAAAGAAAATTAGTAGATTTCATTTCTGATCGTGAATTCAATTTAGATGGCCAAAATGCAAAGTTAAATATGAATTTATTACCATTGGGGTCATATGATATAATCATTAGAATGGACTGATTAGAGGAACTGTAACAACCTTCCTAGCTAAGGACATCTACTCAGTCCACCGGTGAATTTTTTTTTTTGTTTAAGTGTGTGTGCGCGTGTAGAAGAAACAACCCCCTCGACTCTACGTCAACACTCGAACCAACAGGACGCAAGTAGGATGAACTCAACAAGACGACCCGACCTATAATAGCGACAACGAGAAGCAAACGCCCCCGAACAAGAGGTGGGCGACTAATGGCTGTAGGCAGAAACAGACATCAGGGGTAGGCATAGTACTGTCCTAGAAAGAAAGAATCTCACAGTCGAGTCGCAGTAGTGGAACTGTGCCTTTAAACAGCCTGAGACTACTGATACGACTCAGAATGTGTCGCAAGAGTGGAACTGTGCCTTTAAACAGCCCGAGACTCTTGATACGGCACTGGATTCCTTCCACCGGAATACACACAGATAAAAATACTAAGATACAAGAGGAGTCTACATCTCGCCCGACACAGACAGCCTATGCAATACAAAACCACCAAGTACTACAAGATCAGGGACAACACGACCTCTACGGGAGACACAAGTCGGGAGGACCCCAATCGACCATTCTCCATTGGGACCCGATGGCATCAACCGAGACCAAATGTCCCAATACTTCTTATTAACAGACGAGGACCTTATCCTAAGGTGCAACCAACAAATTCAACTAGGCCAATAATATCATTACGATCTAGGCATCGTCAAGAACATTCCTTTAACAATTTTGACATTGCCACTTATGCATCCATATTAACATTGCCATTATACAATTACTCCACATCGCAATTCAACCCACATTTATATTTCAATTAATAATATTACTGTTGCAATTAGACAATTCATTCTCATTGCAGTTCTAATATTCAATTAATGATATTACTAATGCATTTAAACTAATACTTAGCATGGCGATTCTACCCATTTTAACTTTCAATTAATCACATTACTAATGCATTTTAACTATTACTTATCACTGCCATTCTATCAACACAATCCTTCATTTAATCATATTACTATTACATTAAAATAGTACTCCTCATTGCAAGTCTACCAACATTAACATTCAATTTATAATGTCACCATTGCAATTAAACTTTTACTCATCATTGCTGTTCTATCCACATGAAAATTCAATTAATACTATTACTATCGCATTTAAACTATTACTCCTCCTGCAATTTAACAACATTAAGAGTCAAATTATAATATCAACCTTGCATTTAACCTATTACTCATCATTGCCATTCTATCAACATGAACCTTCAATTAATACTATTACTATGGCATTTAAACTATTACTCCTCCTGCAATTTAACAACATTAACAATCAATTTATAATATCAATCTTTCATTTAACCTATTACTCATCATTTCCATTCTAACGACATGAACCTTCAATTAATAATATTACTATGGCATTCAACTATTACTAATCATGGTAATTCTACCCATATTAATCACATTACTAATGCCTTTGAACTATTACTTAACATTGTGATTGCCCTAACTCAACATATCAGTAATTATATGAATATCGCAATTAAAACAAACATTGTCATTGAATTTAACTAGTGTTACCTTAGCAGTCCAGCCGATATTATATTTCTCAATATTGTAATTTAATCAATGTTAACATTAATATTCGACAAGTATAATCATTGCATTCAGATTTGACAATATTAATATTTATGCATATGCCAAAAGTTAAAGCTAATAGCTATTATTAACAGTACCAATAACAAGTCCGATCATTGTAAGTTTAACAATTATTGAGTCGTGAGCACGGAGCACGGTGGGGGAATTGACTGCGTGGCAAGGGTGCAGACTTGAGAAAAAGAAACAATTGCAATCAATGCTCTGGTAGATCCATGTCCAATTCCCACCTAAGATGATATCTTAAATAATCGCTGCCCCCAACCAATATTTTCCTCGCAGATCAACAAACATTCATTTAAAAACAGGTAGACTAATGCGGTGGAGGTTAAATTAAAAAACCCAGAAAAAAAATTTCGGTGGAAGCTAACTGGTGAGGAATTGCCTCATAATCATTTATTCGTACACACGCAATAAATGCCATTCTGATCCACTAATCAATTCCCCTGGAAGGGATAATGACCTCCCTACGGTAACGTTGTCAACCAAATCTGCCAACTCAATCATAAAAGATTCGAATAAGTATTGCAATAAATGTCTGGTTGTGTCCACCGTCTCCTTCCCAATTAGAGTTTGATGACAGTCCTCTCGTTTAGTTAGTTAGGTTGATTATTGTGAACCCACGCTACCTTGTGGCGGTTTGGTGAACCCTAGAAGATTTTAGGTTGAACCCTCATTTATTATGGATAACCCATAATGCTGAAAAATTGAACAGTACTTCTAACAGCTACCCTAATCTATTCTTGTTATGAGTTGTTGGGCAGGTAAAGAAAAGGGGCTAATCAATGAATTGACGTGCATCTGGGGTAAGGAACTAAGGCACAGCGACTGTAAAAGGCAATTAGCATTCCTGAGGTTAAGTCGGCGGTCAGTTACTCCTGACTGATGTTTCGACGGACTTACTTCGTACATCATTAAACAATGGCTTAGTTAGGTTACAATAAAATTAATATTCCCGAGAGGATAGCTACCTCCTTTTAAATTTCAAGATTACACCCCCCCACTGTTAAATGGATCGAGCAACCACTATCGAGAAGGCTCAACGCCGCGCCTTAGCGCACGTTTGGTCTGCTCAACCGGTCCGAGTCATTCGAAGGCGGTGTGATCCAGTCGATTCGAAAGGTTTGAGCGGGTTATCAACTGGTTCTAAAGTCTAATCCGCAATCAACAAGGATAGGGTCAGAATTCACATTTTAAGAGGGAATTAGGTTGAAATTCAACTAAGAGAGTTTTTTTTGAAAGGAGAATTTATAACTAACAATCAATTGCATTCCTACGCTATAAATTCTACTCCAGTCTCTATTCACAGAAAGTTTACAGTCAAGCGGAATAAAAGAAAAAAAATCAATTTATCAAAGATTTAAGCGGGAAGTCCAACGCGAAAGGTTTGGAAACCCCCTTCAGTTTTTCGAGACAGCAACGTAAAGAAAAAATGGCAAAGACTCTGTCATGAATGCAAGAAATACCAACTGGAAGAAGCGCATACTCCACGCCCAAGGGTTACCTGGCTGCACGCCACAGGGTGACTCGGCATCACCCATATGCAGTTAAAATGCCAAGGACAGACCACAGACATAGATGGTTGGAAGAATAATTGGCTCGAAGAGAGAGACCCAAACTGGAATAAATTAAAACTAGAATGAAGGAACCGACCCATGCGGGAAGAACTTAAACCTAAAGTGAAGTTCAAGGACAACTTAATAACCCCAGATTCAGCCACAACGGAGATAATTTGAGAAATAAATCAAGGCTCAGTTGCGGATTCGAACAGGAGTGCTCCAAATCCCGAACACCCACCACATGAACGCGAAACCAACGTATATAAGATGCAACGAAATGGAGGACACAAAAATGAAAAGCTGGACCAGGTACCATAAAAACGGAAGAGCCATAGACTCAACCAGCTTACCAGAAAGATATGAAAGGAAAGGGGAAGAGCGAAATAACCATTTAAGCTACCAGTTTAAAACCAAGATGAATGTTATAACCAACAAACCTACGTATTGCACAATAACTATTTAGATTTACACAGTCATAGGATGAATTCTTTACGCCCTCCCAAAATGAGAAGGGAAACAATATGCGTACCTGTGCCTGTTCGCCTCCTCCAAGGGTTTGTCTGCAGACTCCTTGATGCTCCCGTTGCTCCCGATCCTGCTTGCCGACCTCAATGAGCTCACCAGTACCTCCCAGCCAAATGCTAGGGGTACTCTTCTTCCCCCTCAGCCCCCCGAGCCGCAAAGGGGCCACACACAACCAGAGAGTCACTAGCTCCTCAGCTCGCCTCCAAGGCTGAGCTACCACTCAAAAATGTGCTAAGGCTTCCCAACTCCTACCCGAAAATCAATCAGTCTCACATTCCTCAGCATAGCAATCCAATCTCAATAAAAAAAGGCCCCCTTTCTTTTCCCCTCTCCCATCCCTTTATCCCCTCAAACCCTAATTCTCCTTTTTACTTAGGTTTTCCCCCTCTTTTCTCTTTTGACCTTCTTATTTTTCTTTTTAGTTTAATCTTTTATATATTTCATTTTTTTTATTTTTATTTTTTTCCTTTTCAAAAATCCAAGGGTATGAGTGCTCCTCATTTTTTTAAAATTTTGTTTATAATATAAATATAACTTTTATAATTTGTTTATAATTCACATGCTTAACTTCATTTTTTTTTTTAATTTTGTTTATAATATAAATATACATATATTTATGTTTTCATTTTTCTATTAGGAAGCATGCATTCATTATTTAATTTACCATTAATGTATCTGTATAATTAGGATTAAGGAGAGATTAAGGCGATGGCGGAACAGTATAGGGGAAAAGTAATGTTTTACAAAATGAATAGAGAGGATTTACAGGGAGGGCTGGCGATTTAGTAAAAGTGAACTGCACAAGTAAAGGAAGATGGATACTAGAAGATCAAGGCGAGGAGGATAGTTTAATTAAGTGGACAAGGGTAAAGAGAGGGTGACAGTCTGAGTTTTTGTTTTCATTCTTTTTTTTTGAAATTTCAATTGTTAAGGCCACACTAAAATTCCCCCCCCCCGGTTTCTAGAATGTCTTATGCTTAGGGTTTAGATTCTGAGCTAGGCGATGACTGGTTAAGGGTAATGCTTAAAGTTTTATTCAGGTGCTGAAGACTTAGGGCTAATTAGGCTGACTCCATCATCCACCTTTACCGCGACATGCCCTTCAGGTCGCACGACGTGCGCCAAGGGTGCCACTCGCCTCCGGACTTTCTTTTGGCGATGTGCCCTTCAGGATGCACCACGTGCTCCAAGGGTGCCACTCGCCAACTAAGTTTCTTCTGTGCGACGTGCCCTTCAGGATGCACCACGTGCTCCAAGGGTGCCACTCACCGACTGATTGATTGGTAGACCTCTATAACCCCTGGAGTCAATACTCCGCCAGGTTAACTAGTAGGAGACTAAGGGCTCTAAGGAATAAGGCCCCCTCCTTATTGCGCGCCCCTTAGAATCATCATGAGCGACTGTCACAGTCGGCCCTCACGGCATCGTGGGTCCTCTCAAACTAGGTAATCGTTAACCTACAGTTCGAGCCATGGCGGGAGTGCTAGCAGGCGGTGGCAGGGCTGCTGTCCACCCCTCTCCCTCAACCTCTCTGCAATCGTGTGTGGCCCCCTTACTCCATATGTGAGTCAAGTCGGAAAGCTATCGTCAGCCTGCATCACCGATAATCATGTCAGAAATGTCACATCAAATCATCAATCAAATGGAACATCATAATAAGCATATCAACCCAAAAGCACACTCCCTGACTCAGTCCGAAGTCCAAGGGTGGTTCTACTGATGCCTCTGCATCCTCAAGGTCAAAAACTCTGCACACTCAATCAAACTGAGTCAATAGCACCCGTCAAATCAAATAGTAACACATCATGTCATCTTTCAATCACATCATAATCAAATATAATAGATCTAATGTCAAAAAGGGTCCAGATCACTTGCGAGCAAGTGTCCTCAAATAATAAGTGTTCTCAGTGTGCCAGAGTGGGATGTTACATACACCCCCTCTTGGTCTAAACTTTGTCCCGAATTTTCTTAGTATAATGCAAAAATAAAGTATCACAGTATCATAAGCCTATACATCAAACAAAAATGGAAACTGCTGACACATATCATCTGCGTCCTCCTAGGTCGCCGAGTGTGGACTATAACTGTCCCACTGGACCTTGACCTGATCTACCATTCGACGTCGTAACTGTCGAACGCGATGATCTAATATGCGGACCGACTCCGCCATGAGCGCTCCCTCGTCCGATACCTGCAAGGAACTCAGGTCAGTAACATGTGTAGGATCACTAATATAATGTCTCAAAACAGATACATGAAAAACATCGTGCATACGCCTCAAAGAATCAGGTAAGGCTAGTCGATAGACCACGGGCCCCTGTCTCTCCACAATCTCGAAAGGTCCCACGAACCTAGGAGAGAGTTTAGCTCCCTTCCCAAACTTGATCGAACTCTTATGCGGTTTAACCCGCAAGAAGACTCGATCACCGACCTCGTAACTACGGTCGACTCGGTGCGCATCGGCATAACTCTTCTGTCAATCTTGCACTTCTTTAATCCTTTGTCTTATGGATTGCATCTGCTCTTCCATTTCTTGGATCGCTTCTGGTCCCACCAGGACCCTATCCTCAAGCCGATCCCAAATCAAGGGCGTCCGACATGGTCTCCCATAAAGAAACTCAAAAGGCGCCATCTTTATGGTGCTTTGATAACTGTTGTTGTAAGAAAACTCTACTAGAGGCAAGAATTCCTCCCAATGCTTTTGTTGGTCCATCATGTACATGCGCAACATGTCCTCTAGGGTTTGGTTCGTACGTTCTGTCTGTTCATCCGTCTCTGGGTGATATGCAGTACTAAAGTTAAGCTGGGTTCCCAAGGCCTCTTGGAAACTCGTCCAAAATTGTCCAGTAAACACCGATCCTCGGTCGGATATAATCTTTTTAGGCATGCCATGCAGCCTCACAATCTCGCTGATGAAAACTCTCGCTATGTCAGGTGCCTGATACGTTGTACGCACAGGAATAAAGTGAGCACTCTTCGTTAAAGTGTCTACTACTACAAAAATCAAGTCATTTCTCCTTGCCGTTAGTGGCAATCCAACAATAAAATCCATTGATATAACTTCCCATTTCGATTCCGGGATGGCATGTGGTTGAAGTAATCCTGTCGAGTGTCTATGTTCAACCTTTACCTGCTGACACTCGAGACATCTAGCCACAAAGTTTACTATGTCGGCCTTCATTCCTTTCCAAAAGAATAATGGTTTGAGGTCTGCCCTCATCTTCATAACTCCCAGGTGAGCCATGTAAACTGCTCTATGAGCCTCTCTCAGGATCAACATCCTCAACTCGTCATTAGGCGGTACATAAATCCGACCTCTAAACCTCAATAAACCGTCGCTATCAAGTGAATATCCCTCATAACGTGGTACCATGATTTTGTTTTGTCTGATAAAATCCTTGACTTCTATGTACCAGTCATCATCATGCTGTAAGGTGAGAATCTTCTCACGTAGATTTGTATGAAGTGGTAACACCGAAAAGATGCATGGCCTCCGACTCAAGGCATTCGCCACTCGGTTCATTGTTCCCTTTATGTAAGTAATCTCGAAATCGTATTCGCTAAGCAATTCGGACCAACGTCGTTGTCGCGCGTTCAGGTCGCTTTGTGTAAAAATGTGTTGCAGTCCACAATGATCAGTATTTAATTCAAATTTTCGTCCAATAAGGTAGTGTCTCCAAACCTTCAAGGCATATACGATGGCTAATAACTCCAAATCGTGCGTTGCGTAGTTCTCCTCATGCCTTCTCAGTTTTCTCAAAATGTAATCAATCACTCGTCCGTCTTGCATCAAGACTCCGCCTAAACCTTCCTTGGATGCGTCAGTGCATACCAAGAAGTCTGTGTCCATGTCAGGGACCTTTAGTATTGGCGCGGTTGTCAACAACTCCTTAAGCCTCCGAAAGGCCTCCACGCATTTCTCTGTCCAAACAAACTTCTTGTTTTTCTTCTGCAATTCCGTGATCGGATTTGCTATCTTCGAAAAACCCTCGACAAACCGTCGATAGTATCCTACTAATCCCATAAAACTACACACTTCTGTGACATTCATAGGCGCAGGCCATTCCATAATAGCCTCAACCTTGGCTGGATCCACGACGATACCCTCGCCGGAAATGACATGCCCTAAGTAGTGAATTCTCGATTGGTAAAAAGAGCATTTGGACAACTTCCCATACAATTTGTGTTCTCGTAAACATTGTATCACTAAGCGCAAATGCTCATCATGCTCCTCCGTCGTCCGTGAGTAGATCAAAATATCATCAATGAATACTTGGACGAACTTGTCCAAGTATTCGCGAAACACCCCATTCATCAAACTCATGAATACCCCTGGGGCGTTTGTCAGTCCAAACGGAAAAACAGTAAACTCGTAATGTCCAAATCTCGTCTTAAAGGTGGTCTTAGGGATGTCTTCCTCCTTGATTCGTAACTGGTGATATCCGGATCGCAAGTCGATCTTGGAGAACACCGTCGCACCCTTCATTTGATCGAATAGATCGTAAATTCTTGGTAAGGGATACTGATTCTTGATCGTAGCCTTGTTCAGTTGACGGTAGTCAATGCAAAGCCTCCACGATCCATCCTTCTTTCGAATGAAAATAACTGGTGCACCCCACGGTGACACACTAGGACGTATCAGTCCCACGTCCAACAACTCCTTCAGTTGCATTTTCAACTCTTGCAACTCCGGGGTCGACATCCGATAAGGCGTTCTTGCTATCGGCTCAGTTCCCGGTTTCAGATCTATGGTAAACTCCAGTTCCCTTTCCGGTGGCAACCCAGGCAACTCCTCTGGAAATACGTCCGCAAACTCCTTCACTACCGGAAGGTGTTCCAGACCTTCTGCTACTCCCTTTTCGTTTAGTGCGAGGATCGCATAAAGTTTGCACCCCTTGCGCATACTCTTCTGTAACTGTAAGGAAGAGACGAACCGCAGGGAAACTCCTTGGTTCTGTCCNTTGCAGCTCCGGGGTCGACATCCGATAAGGCGTTCTTGCTATTGGTTCGGTTCCCGGTTTCAGGTCTATGGTAAACTCCAGTTCCCTCTCCGACGGCATCCCAAGCAACTCCTCTGGAAAAACGTTCGTAAACTCCTTCACCACCGGAAGGTGTTCTAGACCTTCTGCTACTCCCTTCTCGTTGAGCGCAAAGATCACATAAAGTTTGCACCCCTTGCGCATACTCTTCTGTAACTGTAAGGAAGAGACGAACCGCAGGGAAACTCCTTGGTTCTGTCCTACAATCACACGTCTCTGTCCTTCATCATCAACCAAGCTCAACCGTTTCGTCTTACAGTTGAAAATCGCCTCATGCGTTTCCAACCAATCCATACCAATCACGACGTCATAAGATCCTAGGATCGTGATGTACAAGTTGACTCTCGTGACAAACTCTCCCATGTTAAGAGCACAGCCCGTAACCTTTCCTCCAACCTTCTGTTTGGCTTCCGAAGCCATCTCCACGAAGCTAAACTCATCCTGTTCGATTGCCTTTACCTTAATCCTTTTTAGCGCTGCACCAGAAATGAAGCTCTCAGTAGCTCCTGGGTCTATCAAAATGCTAAGGGTCTGGTCAGCGACCGTACCTATCGTCTTGAGCATAGTCGACTGGTGCTCTACCTGGCGGTTATTCACCGCTGCATGAATCCGATGGGCCTTGCCCATATCTCCCACGGTAGCGGGTCTGGCTGATCCGGACGTCCTGGCCCTCTCCACAGGACAGTCGCGCTGGTAGTGTGGCTCCCCACACGTCCAACACCCCTTCTTCGGCCCAGTAGTCCTGGTACCCGAAGTAGAAGAGGGTTACCCACCGGCCTGAAACCCTGGTCTGTTCTGCTGAACAGGCCTAAACTGCTGCTGCGGCGGGCGACGTTGTTGCTCGTGATGTGGTCCTCGATAAAGTGTTCACTGCTGAGGTGGCGGTCGTCGAGGTGTAGTGAACGTGGATCCCCTCTGGAAGCCATGATGTCTCGGCGTATGTCTCGCTGGTGTCTGATGT
>JASDQU010100267.1:370868-408495 GCA_032191745.1 Picea mariana | reverse complement strand
CGTCTCGAGTACAGTCGACTGGTGTTCTGCCTGGCGGTTATTCACCGCTGCATGTATCCGATGGGCCTTGCCCATATCTCCCATGGTAGCGGGTCCGGCTGATCCGGACGCTTTGGCCCTCTCCACAGGACAGTCGTGCTGGTAATGAGGCTCCCCACACGTCCAACACCCCTTCTTCGGCCCAGTAGTCCTGGTACCAGAAGTAGAAGAGGACGGGCCACCGGCCTGAAATCCTGGTCTGTTCTGCTGAACAGGCCTAAACTGCTGCTGCTGCGGGCGACGCTGCTGCTGGTGCTGTGGTCCTCGATAAGGTGTTCGTTGCTGAGGCAACGGTCGTCTAGGTGTAGTGAACGTGGATCCCCTCTGGAAGCCACGATGAACCGGCGTAGGTCTTGCTGGTGTCTGATGTCGCGGCGCCCCTGATGAACTCTTCCCTGTGGGTCTCGCTAGAGTCCTGGTCTGACCCCCGCTGATAAGCTCCTCCTCGACTATGAGGGCCTTTTGGACTGTGTCGTGCAAGGTTTGAGGCATCAAGATCCTAACCTTGGCACGCAGACTGTTGTTAAGGCCAAACACAAACCTGTTGACCTTGAGCTTCTCTGTTTTAAGGTGCGGAGCATACCGGAGGAGATGCATAAAACGTGCCTCGTACTCGGGCACCGTATGACCTCCCTGTCGTAGCGCGTTGAACTCGTTGAGCTGACGCTCAATGAATTCGTCAGAAAGGTACCTCTCTCGGAACCGTTCCTCGAACAACTCCCATGACACGTCTTCCACAACCATGTTCAGCTACGGCAGGAGCGTCTTCCACCACAGAAGAGTGCTCCCCTTCAATTGAAAGACCGCCATGCAGACCTTCATGTTGGAGGTATAATCGCGAAGTGCAAAGAACATCGCCATGTTCTCCAACCATGCCTCGGTGGCTGCACCGTCCGGGGCACCAAAGAACTCGGGAAATTTTACCTTCTCGAGTTCACGGTGAATGCTACCTGTGACGGCTGGTGCGCGCGGCAGAACCTTAGGGGGTGCCGGCGCCCTGGCCTCGTCTCTGTCCAAATGGCTGATCAGAGCCTTGGACATTCGCTGAAAGGATCTCATCATTCCCACAACATCACCAACTGATATATGTTCCTGCCCGAGAACCTGCTCGCCTCCCTGGGGGTTAGACCCCTCAGGCGTGGATGCTGCTGGAGGCGTCTCGCCTCCTCCCCTAGCACCTCGTCGTCTTCCTTCGCGACGTCCTCTAACCATGATTACCTGCACGCACACAATCAACTCAATCAGCAATAGTATAGTAAAACCAACTCATGTCAACAAAGCTGTAGCGAACCCCAAGTCACGGGTCGAACCGGCTCTAATACCATATGTAACAACCCTCCTAGCTAAGGACATCTACTCACTCCACTGGTGAATTTTTTTTTTTGTTTAAGTGTGTGTGCGCATGTAGAAGAAACAACCCCCTCGACTTTACGTCAACACTCGAACCAACAGGATGCAATTAGGACGAACTCAAAAAGACGACCTGACCTATCATAGAGACAACGAGAAGCAAACACCCCCGAACAAGAGGTGGGCGACTAACGGCTGTAGGCAGAAACAAACATCAGGGGTAGGCATAGTACTGTCCCAGAAAGAAAGAATCTGACAGTCAAGTCGCAGTAGTGGAACTGTGCCTTTAAACAACCCGAGACTACTGATACGGCTCAGAATGTGTTGCAAGAGTGGAACTCTGCCTTTAAACAACCCGAGACTCTTGATACAGCACTGGATTCCTTCCACCGGAATACAAACAGATAAAAATACTAAGATACAAGAGGAGTCTACATCTCGCTCGACACAGACAGCCTATGCAATACAAAACCACCAAGTACTACAAGATCAGGGACAACACGACCTCTACGGGAGACACAAGTCGGGAGGACCCCAATCGACCATTATCCATTGGGACCCGACGACAACAACCAAGACCGAATGTCCCAATACTTATTATTAACAGATGAGGACCTTATCCTAAGGTGCAACCAACAAATTCAACTAGGCCAATAATATCATTACGATCTAGGCATCGTCATGAACATTCCTTTAACAATTTTGACATTGCCACTTATGCATCCATATTAACATTTCCATTATACAATTACTCCACATCGCAATTCAACCCACATTTATATTTCAATTAATAATATTACTGTTGCAATTAGACAATTCATTATCATTGTAGTTCTACCAACCCTAATATTCAATTAATGATATTACTAATGCATTTAAACTAATACTTATCATGGCGATTCTACCCATTTTAACTTTCAATTAAGCACATTACTAATGCATTTTAACTATTACTTATCACTGCTATTCTATCAACACAATCCTTCATTTAATCATATTACTATTACATTAAAATAGTACTCCTCATTGCAAGTCTACCAACATTAACATTCAATTTATAATGTCACCATTGCAATTAAACTTTTACTCATCATTGCCGTTCTATCCACATGAAAATTCAATTAATACTATTACTATGGCATTTAAACTATTACTCCTCCTGCAATTTAACAACATTAACAGTCAAATTATAATATCAACCTTGCATTTAACCTATTACTCATCATTGCCATTCTATCAACATGAACCTTCAATTAATACTATTACTATGGCATTTAAACTATTACTCCTCCTGCAATTTAACAACATTAACAGTCAATTTATAATATCAACCTTGCATTTAACCTATTACTCATCATTGCCATTCTAACAACATGAACCTTCAATTAATAATATTACTATGGCATTCAACTATTACTAATCATGGTAATTCTACCCATATTAATCACATTACTAATGCCTTTTAACTATTACTTAACATTGCGATTGCCCTAACTCAACATATCAGTAATTATATGAATATCGCAATTAAAACAAACATTGTCATTGAATTTAACTAGTGTTACCTTAGCAGTCCAGCCGATATTATATTTCTCAATATTGTAATTTAATCAATGTTAACATTAATATTCGACAAGTATAATCATTGCATTCAGATTTGACAATATTAATATTTATGCATATGCCAAAAGTTAAAGCTAATAGCTATTATTAACAGTACCAATAACAAGGCCGATCATTGTAAGTTTAACAATTATTGAGTCGTGAGCACGGAGCACGGTGGGGGAATTGACTGAGTGGAAAGGGTGCAGACTCGAGAAAAAGAAACAATTACAATCAATGCTCTGGCAGATCCCTGTCCAATTCCCACCTAAGATGATATCTTAAATAATCGCTGCCCCCAACCAGTATTTTCCTCGCAGATCAATGAACATTCATTTAAAAACAGGTAGACTAATGCGGTGGAGGTTAAATTAAAACACACAGAAAAAAAATTTCGGTGGAAGCTAACTGGTGAGGAATTGGCTCATAATCATTTATTCATACACACGCAATAAATGCCATTCTGATCCACTAATCAATTCCCCAGGATGGGATAATGACCTCCCTACGGTAACGTTGTCAACCAACTCTGCCAACTCAATCATAAAAGATTTGAATAAGTATTGCAATAAATGTCTGGTTGTGTCCACCGTCTCCTTCCCAATTAGAGTTTGATGACAGTCCTCCTGTTTAGTTAGTTAGGTTGATTATTGTGAACCTGCGCTACCTTGTGGCGGTTTGGTGAACCCTAGAAGATTTTAGGTTGAACCCTCATTTATTATGGATAACCTATAATGCTGAAAAATTGAACAGTACTTCTAACAACTACCCTAATCTATTTTTGTTATGAGCTGTTGGGAAGGTAAAGAAAAGGGGCTAATCAATGAATTGACGTGCAGCTGGGGTAAGGAACTAAGGCGCAGCGACTGTAAAAGGAAATTAGCATTCCTGAGGTTAAGTCAGCGGTCAGTTACTCCTCACTGATGTTTCGACGGACTTACTTCGTACATCATTAAACAATGGCTTAGTTAGGTTACAATAAAATTAAGATTCCCGAGAGGATAGCTACCTCCTTTTAAATTTCAAGATTACACCCCCCCGCTGTTAAATGGATCGAGCAACCACTATCGAGAAGGCTCAACGCCGTGCCTCAGCACACGTTCGGTCTGCTCAACCAGTCCGATTCATTCGAAGGTGGTGTGATCCAGTCGATTCGAAAGGTCTGAGCGGGTTATCAACTGGTTCTAAAGTCTGATCCGCAATCAACAAGGATAGGGTCGGAATTCGAATTTTAAGAGGGAATTAGGTTGAAATTCAACTAAGAGAGTTTTTTTTTAAAGGATAATTTATAACTAACAATCAATTGCATTCCTACGCTATAAATTCTACTCCAGTCTCTATTCACAGAAAGTTTACAGTCAAGCGGAATAAAAGAAAAAAAATCAATTTATCAAAGGTTTAAGCGGGAAGTCCAACACGAAAGGTCTGGAAACCCCCTTCAGTTTTTTGAGACAACAACGTAAAGAAAAAATGGCGAAGACTCTGTCATGAATGCAAGAAATACCAACTGGAAGAAGCGCATACTCCACGCCCAAGGGTTTCCTGGCTGCACGCCACAGGGTGACTCGGCATCACCCATATGCAGTTAAAATGCCAAGGACAGACCACGAACATAGATGGCTGGAAGAATAACTAGCTCGAAGGGAGAGACCCAAACTGGAATAAATTAAAACTAGAATGAAGGAACTGACCCATGCGGGAAGAACTTAAACCTAAATTGAAGTTCAAGGACAACTTAATAACCCCAGATTCAGCCACAACAGACATAAGTTGAGAAATAAATCAAGGCTCAGTTGCGGATTCGAACAGGAGTGCTCCAAATCCCGAACACCCACCACATGAACGCGAAACCAGCGTATATAAGATGCAACGAAATGGATGACACAAAAACGAAAAATTGGACCACGTACCATAAAAACGGAAGAGCCATAGACTCAACCAGCTTACCAGAAAGATATGAAAGGAAAGGGGAAGAGCGAAATAACCATTTAAGCTACCAGTTTAAAACCAAGATGAATGCTATAACCAACAAACCTACGTATTTCACAGTAACTATTTAGATTTACACAGTCATAGGATGAATTCTTTACGCCCTCCCAAAATGAGAAGGGAAACAATATGCGTACCTGTGCCTGTTCGCCTCCTCTAAGGGTTTGTCTGTGGACTCCTTGATGCTCCCGCTGCTCCCGCTCCTTCTTTCCGACCTCAATGAGCTCACCGGTACCTCCCAGCCAAACGCTAGGGGTACTCTCCTTCCCCCTTAGCCCCCCGAGCCACAAAGGGGCCACACACAACCAGAGAGTCACTAGCTCCTCTGCTCGCCTCCAAGGCTGAGCTACCACTCAAAAATGTGCTGAGGCTTCCCAACTCCTACCCGAAAATCAGTCAGTCTCCCTTTCCTCAGCATAGCAATCCAATCTCAGTAAAAAAAGGCCCCCTTTCTTTTCCCCTCTCCGATCCCTTTATCCCCTCAAACCCTAATTCTCCTTTTTACTTAGGTTTTCCCCCTCTTTTCTCTTTTGACCTTCTTATTTTTCTTTTTAGTTTAATCTTTTATATATTTCATTTTTTTCATTTTTATTTTTTTCTTTTTCAAAAATCCAAGGGTATGAGCGCTCCTCATTTTTTTTAAATTTTGTTTATAATATAAATATAACTTTTATAATTTGTTTATAATTCACATGCTTAACTTCATTTTTTTTTTTTAAATTTGTTTATAATATAAATATACATATATTTATGTTTTCATTTTTCTATTAGGAAGCATGCATTCATTATTTAATTTACCATTAATGTATCTGTATAATTAGGATTAAGGAGAGATTAAGGCGATGGCGGAACAGTATAGGGGAAAAGTAATGTTTTACAAAATGAATAGAGAGGATTTACGGGGAGGGTTGGCGATTTAGTAAAAGTGAACTCCACAAGTAAAGGAAGACGGATACTGGAAGATCAAGGCGAGGAGGATAGTTTAATTAAGTGGACAAGGGTAAAGAGAGGGTGACAGTCTGAGTTTTTGTTTTCATTCTTTTTTTTTGAAATTTCAATTGTTAAGGCCACACTAAAATTCACCCCCCCATTTTCTAGAAGGTCTTAGGCTTAGGGTTTATATTCTGAGCTAGGCGATGACTGGTTAAGGGTAATGCTTAAGGTTTTATTCAGGTGCTGAAGACTTAGGGCTAATTAGGTTGACTCCATCATCCACCTTTACCGCGACGTGCCCTTCAGGTCGCACCACGTGCGCCAAGGGTGCCACTCGCCTCTGGACTTTCTTTTAGCGATGTGCCCTTCAGGATGCACCACGTGCTCCAAGGGTGCCACTCGCCGACTAAGTTTCTTCTGTGCGACGTTCCCTTCAGGATGCACCACGTGCTCCAAGGGTGCCACTTGCCGACTGACTAATTGGTAGACCTCTATAACCCCTGGAGTCAATACTCCGCCTGGTGAACTAGTAGGAGACTAAGGGCTCTAAGGAATAAGGCCCCCGCCTTATTGCACGCCCCTTAGAATCATCGTGAGCGACTGTCGCAGTCGGCCCTCACGGCATTGTGGGTCCTCTCAAACTAGGTAATCGTTAACCTACAGTTCGAGCCACGACGAGAGTGCTAGCAGGCGGTGGCAGGGTTGTTGTCCACCCATCTCCCTCAACCTCTCTGCAATCGTGTGTGGCCCCCTTACTCCATATGTGAGTCAATTCGGCAAGCTATCGTCAGCCTGCATCACCGATAATCATGTCAGAAATGTCACATCAAATCATCAATCAAATGGAACATCATAATAAGCATATCAACCCAAAAGCACACTCCCTGACTCAGTCCGAAGTCCAAGGGGGGTTCTACCGATGCCTTTGCATCCTCAAGGTCAAAAACCCTGCACACTCAATCAAACTGAGTCAATAGCACCCATCAAATCAAATAGTAACACATCATGTCATCTGTCAATCACATCATAATCAAATATAATAGATCTAATGTAAAAAAGGGTCCAGATCACTTGCGAGCAAGTGTCCTCAAATAATAAGTGTTCTCGGTGTGCCAGAGCGGGATGTTACAGGAACATAAAGCAATTTTGGATTTTTATGATAAATCGTTTACTTATATAGAAGAAAACAACATAAGCAGGATAGTTCAAGGCAAACACAAACCAATCTCAGTTAGGAAGATTTCAAAAATGCAGTTTAAGAAGTGCATGAATAAAGGTTGTCAGGTTTACACTATTCAAGTGACAAATCTATTGGAAAAATAAAATAAACCCATTCTAGAATATTTTACCATCTTACATGAATTTAGAGATTTGTTTGTAGATGAAATACCTAAACTCCCCCCAAGAAGAGAGATATATTTCTCTATCGACCTGCTGCTTGGATCAACCCCTATATATAAGGAACCCTACAGGATGAGTTTATCCAATTTAACAGAGTTAAAAATTCAACTACAAGAACTGTTGGACATCAGACCAAGTGTCTCACCATGGGGAGCACCAATCCTTTTTGTTCAAAAGAAAGAAAAAACTCAAATATTATGCATTTATTATAGACAGTTAAAAAAAATGACTATTAAGAACAAATATCCCCTACCTAGAATTAATGATTTGTTTGACCAAGTGGGAGGGGAATAGATTTTTTCTAAATTGGATTTAAGATCTGGTTATCAGCGAGTCAGAATAAAGGATGGAGACATAAGTAAAACAATGTTTAGGATGAGATATGGACACTATGAATTTTTTGTTATACCATTTAGTCTCAATAACGCACTAGCAATGTTTATGTGTTTAATGAATAACATGTTTAGTTCGTACCTAGATAATTTTGTTTTTGTATTTATTGACGACATCCTAGTGTATTAAAAAATGGAAGAATAACATGAAGAAAATCTAAGGATAATATTACAGACGTTAAGAAAACACAAGTTGTATGCAAAATTTGACAAATGTGACTTTTACCAAAAGCAAATACAGTACCTAGGACATGTAATATCTGAAGAGGGTATTGTGGTCAACCAAAAGAAGATAAGAGCTATCATGGAATGGTCTATCCCTAAGGATGTAGTGGACATTCGATCATTCATGGGAATCACTCGGTACTACAACAGATTGATATATGGATTCTCTAAGACTGCATACACTGTAACATCCCTATAGAAAAAGGGAACCAAGTTTATTTGGTCTCAAAAATGTCAGGATAATTTTAAGAAGTTAAAAGAAATGTTAACAACCACAACCATTTTAAGGGTAGCAGACCTAGATAAAGAATTCAAAGTCTGCATGGATGCAAGCAAGAGGGTTTGGGAGGTGTCCTCACTCAAGAAGTGCACATTATTTGTTACGATTCACAAAAACTAAAGGACCATGAACGAAACTACATCACTCATGACTTGGAATTAGTATTTGTAATTCATGCATTAAAAATGTGGTGACACTATATAATGGGCAGAAATTTTTTGTTGCTAACTGATAACGGTGGTGTGAAATTCTTGTTTATTCAACCATATCTTAGTGCAAGGAAAGCAAGGTGGTTGGCCTTCTTGAGCGAATTCAACTTTGAGGTAAGACACATAAAGAGTAAGGAAAAAAAAGTGGTAGATGCCTTAAGTAGCTGAATTCATGGGTTGTTTGAGGTAGACATTAGCAGGGAAGAAAGTGATATTGAGGAAAGGATAAAAACTACAAATAATAATGATGAAAAATACATTAAAACAATGGCATATTTACAAAATAATGCAGAAACTTTAGACAGAACATATCCAAGTTTGGACAGAAATGGATTACTAAGATTCAAAAATAAGTTGCACATACTAGATTCTGTTGAATTAAAGATAACAGTTTTGGACAAAGTACACAAGAAACCATATTCTGGTCATCCAGGATACCAGAAAATGGTAACGACAATGAGGAAGTTGTTTTATTGGCCTAACATAAAAGGTGAGATAGAAAAATACTTATCTAAGTGATTATATTGTCAACAGGTGAGGGATGAACACCAAAACCTAGTCGACCTATTACTACCTCTACCCATATCAGAATGGAAGTGGGAGACTATCTCACTGGATTTTATCATAGGTTTGCCTAAAACTCTAAAGCAGAATGATTCAATTATGGTAGTATTCGATAAACTTAGCAAGTCTAGACATTTTATTCCTGTGAAATCTACTTATAAATCTATTGACATTGCTAAAATATTTATGAAGGAAATTTTTAGATTGCATGGCATTCCTAAAATGGTGATTTCAGATAGAGATGTCAAATTTACATCTACATTTTGGAAAGAATTGTTTGCAGGGTTGAATACTAAATTGAATTTCATCACAAGCTATCATCCACAAACAGATGGGTAGACTGAATGAGCAAACCAAATTATGGAAGATATGCTACGAATGTACTTAAGGATGAAACCAACTAAGTGGGAAGAATACCTACACTTAGTGGAATTTGAATACAATAATGGTTATCAAACATCGGCTAAGATGAGACCCTTCAAAGTACTATACGACATAAAGTGTACAAATTCAATTAGCTGGGACAACTGAGTTGATAGACTCATGGTGGTACCAGAAATGCTTTAGGAAATGGAGAAAAGTGTAAGAAAAGTACAACAAAATTTAAAGGAGGCACAAGCAGAAAGAAAAGTTACGGAGATCTGAAAAGAAGACACCAGGAATTTCCAGTTGGATATCATATGTATTTCATTAAAGCTAGGGAACACTAAAAAGTTGGCACCCAGGTTTTGTACCCCCTTCGAGATCTTAGCTCGAATTGAACCTGTGTCTTATCAACTTGCACTTCTTGCAAATTTAAAAGTTCATAATGTATTTCACGTTTATTTGTTAAAAACATATGTTCATGATCCTACTCACATGATCGATTGGAACATGCTGTAGGTGGAACCATAAGGCGAGTTCCAAGAGGAACCTCTGCATATTCTGGACATGAGATAAATAGTACTATGGAGCAGAGCCATTGCCTAGGTAAAAGTGCAATAGAAGAATGTTAGCCCCGAGGAGGCCTCTTGGGAATTGGAGGAAGATTTGTAGAAATCTTATCCAACCCTATTTCGAGAAAGGAACAAACACTGAGGACAATGTTTTACTGAAGGGGGAGAGGATGTAATATCCCCCAAAATTAATTAATTATTAAAGTTTGTATGCACTTAGGAATTTATTTTTGTTTTTAGCAAATTCGTATTTGGAAAATTATTGCCATTTATGGCAATTCCAAATTTGCAGTTTGATTATTTGTAATTAATTATTGTGATTGTTGGGAAAAGATTTGGTTTTCCCAACCAACTCTTTGACTATGAAACTTGTAAGAGAAAAATATTTTTATAATTAATTGTTGAAGGACAAATGGAATAGCCAGGTTGAAATCAGCTAACCATGAGCCCGTGAGTGGGGAACATGCTTGAAATACCTCAGGGATGATTTTTACAAGTGGAAAATGAGGAATTTGGCCATTGGAAGCCCCTGAAAATCAGGGATTTGTAAAGCTATGAAAATTCCCAAAGAGGGAAAAAGACCTAGGCACAAGATGCTTTGGATATAGAGCATATGGGAGGAGGCAGGACACTGCTTAGTATGTTGGAGAAAGGAGATCACTTGTTGTTATGAGAACTGTTTCTAAGTGTGAGGCAAGGAGAATTTCTGATATGGAAGTGGACTATACCGAAAGAGGAACATTGGAGTTCACCCTCATGGATTCATGGTCAGGCTAGGGGGTGAACAAAAAAAGTAGTTTGGTTGTTCTATTCTATGGTTGGGTGGAACTTGGTTGTTCCATTTGTTGTCCCAAAACTTGGTTAAGATACGTACATCTACTTATTCCTTGTTAAATTGTCTTATTGATGTATATCAGGTAGAATGGAATGAATACTTATTCCTTACAGTTTGTTTTTATTTATTGAGTAAAGTTAAGAAAGATATGGTCGGTGTTAGCTGTTAATAAAGTTGAGTTATGTAGATATATGTATACATAGGATATGCAGTCAAGATAAATGAAATAAAATGATTTCTTGGGAATTATAACCATTGCCATGTATTCTTATATATATATATATAAGTATAGGCATTTAACTTGAGGAATTTGGTCTGTTGTAAAAGCCAAACAAAATTCTGGAAAAACAATGTCATGATATAAATATATATACTTATAGATGTTGTTGCATGTTTAATTACACAGAGTTGTATAAAAATATTTAATGTATTCACACACAGAAGGAATTGTATCAACTTCCCGAGTTACATGAGATTCAAGTTTTTCCTATTAAGAAGTATATATAAAGGACATAGAAAATTATAGTCACTTTTGTTACAACAAAATCAGAAGCAAAATTTCTAGTATATGTAATACATGCCATCATAACTGTTTGAATCAGAAATAATATTTTATTTCAAAGTTTTCTTCCCTGTTCAAATATGTTCATTCCACCACAGATTTAAAATACAAGTAACCAGGTTATCTATGGAATCCTTGTACAAAATATATCATAATAATAGTACCCTAAGGTGGTACTCTATATCACTATAAACATAACCTAGAAACTTAGTTTTAACGCTGAGAGTCAGAATTTGAATACCTTTCGAGTGAGGTGAACTTGTGAATCCATTTGATCAAAGTGTTTTAATTCCTGTAAAAAGAGAAAATCGAGAATTAGTAAAATAATGTTAAGGAATGATCATTCAGAGTAGTTTTTGGAGATTCAATTACATGAACAATACTTAGCTTGAGATTTTTGGCTCTAGTGATTTTGCATTGACATTGCTGAGAAAAATTTCCACAAGTCCGAGGGGGAGGAGTGAACCCAGAAAGGTCTTATTTGTACCCTAACAAGTAAACAGGGGTCCCATCATTACTTTGGTAACTGGAAATCTTAATTCAATTAATTCTGGAATGTAAATAAGCAAGAAAACAATGCTAAACATTTTAATACTTTGATAACCTAAATAATTCACACAGAACCATGCATGTTACATACAGGCATTTATCACCCTTTTGATATTACCTGTGATATTCTATTTACGTTGAAGGAAATGTAATAGATAAATTTTCAAACACAAAAGTACAAAAACAAAGAATTTATTAGTAATTACTTGAATCAAGTTTAGATTCTGAATTATCTATACACAGTGCATCGTATGGATATATCAATCCCTGGACAAAGTATGGGTAACGTATTTAGACTTAGAGTAACGAATCTATTATGAAAATAATGTGACACATAACGAATAAGTCTCACAATAATATGTAGTAAAGGGTTTTTGATTATACATCGTATAATCCGAGAGTGTAATGATTTTCACAGTAAGTCTTTACGAACCCAGAAAAAAACTCTTCCCTTAATAAAATGGTGATATTAATACAGTCATGGATTGTCTTGAATCTTAATGAGATCTGAAATTTATATTCTAAGAATAAGGAACCTATAGTTTGAAATTTGGATGGAGTTGCAGAACTAGGTTTACCTACGAAAACTACTATTGTAAACATTCAAACGAATGACAATTGTAACATCCTATTGCAAGAAAAATACTCTTTTTCGAACATAATGAAATCACCTCTTTAACACAAAGGACATTTTTCAATTAGAAAAGATCTAGGCATAACATGGAGGGTATTCCCTTATATTTTCTATCACACAGTAGAAGTCCAGATTTACCATTGAAATATAGATTTAAGAGAACCCATGATTACTTACTGATAGGAAGGTATCAAATCTTTAAAGTTACGAAAAGAACCAAGATAGGGTTAGAACCTCTACCGAGTAGAACAAATATTCAACCACACAATGTGAGACTTTGAAAATAAAGTAAGTTCGACTGTATTTTTAGGAAAATTAAACTTTCAAACTATTGGATTTCCCATTCCTAGATGGGTTATTAACACAGACCATAATTTCCTACAAAGTTTCATAGAGATATAATTTTTTATCGCAGGGTGTAAGGAATCAGGACCCAATACAAGGAATAAAAGGGAGCAATGACACAACCCTAAGCATGAAATATCACTTAACAAATCATTAAAACTCTAGTGCAGGACTGATAAAGTCGAAAAGAGAAAGAAGAAATATATATGGTGACTGGTGCGCACTATGTTAATCTATAATCATAGAGAGCCCATAGTAAAATGAAAGAGAGTTGTTTACCTGGTACAGGGTAGCATCCAAATGGTAGTCGCCTATCATTTTCCTCCTTCCAAGTCGAGCCCAACTGCCAGATTCGGGCCAACCATGTTCACCGAGTTGAACATCATAGGGTAGCACTGGAGTGGTTTCACAAAAGACATAGAGCCAAAGGAGGATGAAACAATAACCCTAGAAACCCTTCTCTAAGCAGAGTAATAGTGGTAGTTACGAATACTATACCTTACCATGTGACATGAGGGAGGTGGCATGTTTGGCATTGGACACGGTGGCTGAGTGACAACCCTTGAAAGGTACCCTTGTAGGTCACCATTAACAGACTAGAAAAAGGTTTTAATTCGATGTCTGACAAATTCCCCATTCAACTTCATACAAAGTTATTGTGAGTTGAGGACAACTCAGTTAAGGCGCAACTATACACAGTTGCCATGCACAGTCTCTTAATCAGTTAAGGTCTGACCATCAGGTTCATTATTGTTAATGAATTCAGGAGGAATGACTGTTATCGTTGGGCCCCTTCAATGATACCCAACTGTCAACCATATGAAATATTGTGTTAATAGTGGTCGAAAGTCTAACCACAATCTTTCTCACAAAAGTCTATTACTTAGACAGTTAAAACAAAACATAAAGCCACCATTATATTAAACCCTGTGATATTTTTCGATAAAGGTGTATGCATTGTTGGAACTCGAATTCATATAGATCCTTTATGATATAAGAAATGTTTATGCCTAGAAATTGGTTGTATTGCTAGTGGGGTTTAACAATATAAAACATTAATGTTTATGCTTAGAGATGGGTGTAATGCTAGTAAGGTTTTAACAAATACAAATGTAATGTTATGCATGAAGAGGGTTTCCATATTAGTAAGGATTTAACAAATATAAATGTTAATGTTTATACATGGAGATAATTGTGATGCTAGAGAAGTTTACTAGTGTAAACATTAATCCTTTATACTCATATCAACCAATAGAAATGTTAGGAATTGAGAGACTAGAGTATAGCGAAGCTACCCCTTGGCCATTATATGTGTGATTACTATGCAACATGAAATAACTCAGAGATAAAATATTTTGTAATGGAAGTTAGTTGTATCAATAAAGTGGTGAACATAAACCTTGTGAAATTTAATAGTGACGAAAACTACCTACTTATAATAACTTTATGTCTTTCGAAATAAGTTGTTAGAAGAGAAAGGAGATTTAATAAGATTTTTATTTTTATTTGGTAAATTTGGGGAACATTACAGAGATAGTCTATGGATTATAAAGTAAAAATATTGATACTTTTGTTTTTCATCAATCATGCTCCCCCCCAACTCACATATATCTAGTCGATAATACATGTTTAAGAAGAAGTATTAATATAACGCTTATGTAGAGAGACACAAATCTTAGTTGAAAGGAAAGGGATACTCCCATATGTTAAGCCATCGACAGTCCCATAAATAAAGGTATTAGGCCACTAATAATTGTTTTTAGAACCTAACTATTCATCTCCCTAAATCTTGTATTCACCACCTTCATGTGACATTGTGTTGTTTATTCGATATTAAAGGGTTAGTCATGTGAACTTTTCAATGATGTTTAGAAGATGCGAATAGGGATCTATTTTTGTGGTAATCAGAGATTGTTTTCTCTTGTCATTTTTGTACTTTTTTGTTTTCCAAGGTGGTCATGCTCTTTTTGCTTATCAATCATGGAAATCAAGTTGGGTTTTGATTTTGGTGGTGACAAGAGGAAAGCTTCCTTTTTTTTTCTAAATATACTAGGGAAAATATATCATCCTTTCACAAATGAGGACAACATTATCTTTTGAAACAATTTCGAGATTTTTTTATTTATGATGTAACATATTTTTATAAGTTGGAGTATGCATCCAAGTAACTGATTCATTATGAAATGGTTTGTCCAAGTGGATAGTGTGATAAATAAAGGTACGCGGCCACTATATATATAATTTTATAACCTACTTATTCATCTGGATACATCTTGTATTCACCACCTCCATGTGACCTTGTGTTATTTGTTCAATATTAAAGGGGTTGTCAAGTGAACATTTCGATGATGTTTAGACGATGAGAATAGGGATCTATTTTTGTGGTAATCAGAGATTGTTTACTCTTGTCATTTTTTTACTTATTGGTTTTTCATGGTGGTCATACTTCTTTTACATATCCATTATGGAAATCAAAATGGGCTCCAATTGTAGTGATGACCAGAGGAAATATCCCTTTTGTTCTGGTACTTTTTCTAAAAATGGTAGGGGCAATAGATCATCTATCCACTAATGAGAATAACATTATTTTTTCAACTCATTTCGAGAAATTTATTTGTTATGATGTAACATATTTTTATAAGTTGGGTTATGCACCTGAGTAATTGATTCGTTATGGAATGGTTTTTCCATGTGGATGCTATGCATTTTTGTAATGGACCCCAAATTTACCAAATTATTATTTTTTTTAAATAGGGTCATTAGAGTTGTTCATTTGCTTTCAATACCTTTCAAGAATTCCTTTACTATAACTATAGATTAATTCTATTACTTCTTTATCTTCCGCAATTTATGCCTACGATTTCCTTGATACAGGTGCAAGTTATATATACAAGACTATCTCAACCCTATTCTCAAAAGAGGGTGAAAGAGTAGCTTAATAACTAAACAAATATATTCACCCTAGAAATTCCATTCTACTGGCGCAAAACCATAGGGCATACTATGGAATTATAGATATACATATAATGACCGCTAGGATGCATGTATTAATTAATCCATAGGTCGTATTTGAACAGTCTCTATTAAACCTAGTTATTACTAACACGACACCAATATGTATAACTGTTAACACTTAGAGCATTTGTGACTAAAAAGTTGGTGCAATATGTTCATTTCTTGTTGTTTTCCACTCCCATTTAAATTAATCCTGGCACAAGGACTAATGAATCTGAAGTAAGAGTAAAACCCTAACTAGACGGGAAGAAAAAGACTAAAATTATAAGCCTAGACTGAATGTCATTGCATTCACCATAATTATTGATAAGAGATCTGTAGAAGTGTGACTGTCATGAATTAAATAAACCTAGCCTGGGACATTTATGGTGCCCTATAGCGTACCCCCTTGGGCCATCGCTCGACCACCATGCCCATTGTATCTCTACCACCTCACTTTATTAACATGGCCTACGTAAATTTTGTCACTATCACCATTAACCTACTTGACAAAGGGTTTTCTAAGGCTATTGTTTCAATCTCCTCCCTTGGCTCTGTGTATTGGAAAAATCCACTGCAACGCTAACACAGAAGACGTTAAATTTGGTAGCATGCCCCGACTCGTTGACTTGGGTTCAATTTGGGTGGAAAGGATACTAGGAGGAACTCACCAGTCGGATACCACCCTACACGAGGTAATTAACTTCTCAGATTGTTTTATCTGAACCCTCTCTAAATTCTAAAAGGACACCATGTGCACTAGTCACCTTCTAACTCCTATTAGTTTTACTGGTTCTTTTCTTTGTGGCTGAGATATCATTTTAATGGTTGGTAGTATACTCAACAATGTTTAGGTTTTTATCATGGCTCTACTTAAATCTCATTATTAGCTTTCTAAAACCCTTATACCCTATGAAATATATTTTCTTTATGAGTAAACCTGTAGGAAGCCCCAGACTAAAAGAATGATAAAGTGGGCGAAAGTTTCCACACCGTGTAGGAGCTATTTTGTTCATATATATAATGTTGTGTTTACAATATCTTTTGTTTTTTTGTTCTATATTATTAGTGTTTACTCAACTCGATAGAGATACATATTCTTGGCCTGAGTCTTTTAGAATTTTCACAACTTTGGAATAATTCTTTGTCCATCTTGTGATTTTGCTGTGTGCATCATGGTTTTCTTGAATTTTTTAAATTAACAGTTATGAAAATATTTACAGTTTTGTATCTCTATTTACATTTCGGAATTTCCAATCTCCAATGCTAAGAGTATACATCCTGGTGCTTACCCAGATCTAATTCGGGTTAAAGGAGCACAATATATCTATATATATTCATAGAGAGTTGTCCACTGGTATATGGAGAAGTCTCTTTTCCTGAATATCTGCCTTTAGTATCTACCTATAACTCCCCATTTCTGTTCCAAATAACTATACGGTGAAGGGTTATAATCGTGAGATAATTCTCTGAAATACACTTAAGTTCTATCATGGTTATACCTCGGTAATATTATACAATATTCACCTCAAGTTCTATGTGTTTCAAAGACTGTGTGAAACTTGATTGAGTTTTCAAACAGAAGGTCGTAAGTTTAAAAATTATGACTCTGGTGTCCAGTAACCCTATTTGCAAATTTTGGGGTTAAAAAAAATAATGCCTCTGTGAAATCTGCTTTACCCTATGCAACTTTATTCTTCTGAAGTTATGAGGTTAAATTATCAATTCTCACTTTGTTAGTGTAATGCAAACAAATTCTAAATATCCAGTACTCTGTTCTTGAGTGCGTTTATTTGTCATAAGTCTATGGTTATGTTATCTAAACAATAGGACAATATCTCGAAAACCCCATCTATGATTCGAATCAGGAAAATCTGTGGAACGTGTTTTATATTGTCTACTCTTTATAGTTCTGGTTATGAAATATATGTATTACATGTTTAAAATGTTCTATATACTTGAAAATATTTTGAGCATTTCATTTAATGTATTCAATTACAAGACTAATGATGGGATCCCTGTTTCTATGGTGAGGGTACCCATCAACCAATTCAAAATCCACTTCTCCCCTCCAGGTTATGGACAATTCGCTCAGCGTCAATGATGGAGCAAGGAACCCCATGTCATCTTCAAGCTAAGTGATTGTTCACATGTTACAAATTGAAATGTTTTAAATTCGGTTTTTGAACATTACTCTATCCTCGATATTTAATTTTTTTGTTGATTTCTTTTCATAACTCTATTACTGATGTCCTTAGTCTTTTCTTGTAGGACTTGATCTCTTGATGGCTTGGGGATTTACAAGGGCATCCCACTTGAAATCTATTCGAGTTCCAACTTACTGCATTGAAGGAAGAATAATCATCCAAGTTTTATTAAAGTTATACAGGTTTCACCCGAGGATACTATTATCATATTAGTTTCACATCAGGTTCCTAAGGAAAACTAGTTATTGTTATATTCAAACCATAAAGGGGAAGACAAAGGGGAAACCCTGTATTAAATATGAATTTCACCATTTAATATTTATGTTCACATATATTGTGTACATCTTTAAAGACTAGTCTTGTTCCAAATCTATAATAGATAACATGTTTTGTGTATTTATGTTGCTGGACATTTACTAGAATGAAAGGTATTGAAATCTTCTGCTACACTTAATTAAATCGGATTCAATGGAGAAAAATACTTGTATTAGTCAATAAATATTTTATGTGTATTAGATGATCTTGTAGCTCTGAGAAACGTGTATGGGCATCAACCTCTATACATACATCACTCAAAACTTCGTTGGGTAGTTGTACAATTTAAATAGTCCTTGAATAAATATCTATATACCCATATATAGCTATAGATATGCTATAATTTACATTTATCAAGGTAATAGTTTTGTCATGTGTAGATGTATTGCAACCTATAAAAGTATACATAGATTTTCTTGTATATCTATACTTAGTATTCTTCAACCTATAACAATATGTAATAAGTCTTTAAGCATATTTATACTTGAATCTATATTCATATTGCGGTTCAAAGAGTATGACATTTGAATAACAAATTTTCATATAATCACCAACAACTATCATACACAGTAATTCTCTCAAATCTTCTTACTGAATAAATTCAACTGTAAAAGATTATTCTACCATTCATTATATTTTTCCAACATAAGTAGATGAAATCTATCAGCCATTTATCAATACGACATTTATCCAGAATTTAGTCAAGGTACTCTACCACCTATTAATCAACAAAGAATTCAAACAGGGAAGAGTAGATGAACATATCTGAACAAAGTGTTGAAACAACGAATGGAACAACCAAGTTCCACCCAACCATAGAAAAGAACAACCAATCTACTTGTTTCATTCATCCACTAGCCTGACCATAAATCCATGAGAGTGAACTCCAAACTTGTCCTTAGCACCGTCCTCTTTCAGAATCAGAAATATTTCTCCTTGCCTCACACTCAGAAACCAGTGCTCATAACAACAAGTGATATTCCTCTCCTCCGCATACTAGGTAGTGTTTTGCCTCCTCCCACATGCCATACATGCAAAAGAATCTTGTGCATAGGTCTTTTGCGATTGGGAATTTCCGTACCTTTACAAATCTCTCATTTTAAGGGGATGCCAATGGCCAAATTCATGATTTTCCACTTGTAACATTTAGCCTTGAGGTAGTTCGAACATGTTCCCCACTCATGGAGTCATGATCAACTGATTTCAACCTGGCTGTTCCATTTGTCTCTCAGCAATAAATATAAAAAATATTTGTTTCTTACAAGTGTCATAGTCAAAGATTTGGTTGGGAAAATCAAATATTTTCCTAATAGCCATAGTAATAAATTACAATTAACTAAATTCCAAATTCAGAATTACCATAAATGGAAATAATTTTCCAAATAAGAATTTACCAAAAAAAAAAAAAAATTCCTAAGTGTTTTCAAACTTCAATAATAATTTATTTTTGGGGATATTGCATCCTTTCCCCCTTCAGTACAAAACTATCCTCAGTGTTCATTCCTTTATTGAAACATGGTTGGACAAGATTTCTCGAAATCTTTCTTCAATTCCCAAATGGTCTCCTTAGGACTAAAGTGCTTCCATTGCACTTTTACCTGGGCGACGACTCTGTTCCATAGTGCTATTTATCTCCTGTCCAGAATGTGTAGGGGTTCTGCTTGGAACTCACCTTCTGGGTCCACCTATACCATGTTCCAATTGATCATGTGAGTAGGATCATGAGGATAATTTTTTAACAAAGAAACATGAAATATGTAACGACCCTAATTAAATAAATATTTAAAGATTATAAAGTAAAATTAATTAAAGAAAATAATTGTGATTAATTAAGTAATACTCTAACTACAGATCACATTTAATGACCTGAGAAATAAATTTAAAATATCAATGAAAAATATTAAAAAAATGGTAGCTTATGCAGAGAGGGAGCCTATGAATCCCGAGAAGATAAAACATTTAAGCGAGAGAAGGGACGGACACGGAGGGTGGTTGGGGGAGTAACTGCATGAGTCGGCGAAGGAGGAATAAGGGAAAGGGGGAAGGTTGACGGGAGGATGATTCGAGAGAGGAGAGATTTTCTGAGGAATTTTGGGACTTGCTGTGAGAACAGAGTTTCAGGCTGTGGCTTTTGATCAGTTGAGGCACTGAGTTGCTGGAGGTTTTGGGCACGGGGGCCAGGATATCCGTAGATATCCTAGAGCTAGGTAGTTTTCCTAGTTGGTAGGGAGGATAGTAGTTTTGGGAAGTTATTTTCCTATTTGTGGCAGGGTCGATCTAGTAGCAGGAAGAAGGAAGGTAGCAGCGAGGCATAGAGGCAACATAAATTAGCATCAGAACCAGGTACTTTGTTAAGTTATGTATTTATTTCTTTCTTCCATGAAATCAGTATTTATTGATAAATCTAAGTTACTGAAGTTGTTGTTATAAGAATCACTATTATGCTAAGAAGATATTGTTTCAGTTACAAAATAAAACGTTTATGAACCTTAAAGATGTTTAGAAATATTAGGTTGTTACATATGGTATCAGAGCGTCTTAGTTCGAAATCTGGGCCTAAGGGCCAAAACCCCAAGTGTTAACTCTAGCCACGCTTAAACTACAAACAAAAACATTCAGTTTGACTCAATATGACTGATATAGTACCCGAAAATATACTCAGGTAGTATCCCTTCATTATCCAAGCAAATGATCTCATAGATGTATCACAAGCAACTGCTTTAGGCAATATCCTGTAACTGGATTATGTATGGTTACTATAGTTTTAGTCTGAATATTCAATGGAACGCCCTTTAAATTAAGTGGCAACAAACCAAATAGTTGAAGGATGACTTCCCACGAAACGGCTACCATTAAAGCATCCTAATAAAGCTATTAAGCACGAAAAACAGAGAAGATAACTTAATTGTATTTTGAGCAATACTTGTCAATGAAGTTTCGGGTAGAATAGACACCTGAAATCGATGAAAATGTTGAGGGAAACCTTTTTCTAAGGCTTGAAGTTGGTAAGAATTAATAACTACATGAAATATACTAAATAAAATGCAAAAGGGCATTTGTAGGACCTTGAAAAGGCCTACTTCATCTCGAACTTACCCGAATGAGGAACTGCCAATGCATAGTCGGGCAAAATAAATTTAGAAGACTTGTACCACACGGGAACAGCGTAAACTAGTTTCCTATACTAACCTCAGTAAAATTATAAATAATGAAGAATATCAGGAACGATAGAACCATACAAATTTTAACCTTGTCAAGAAAGAAATTTTAACACTACGTAATGTTTTATGCAACTAATTGATTATTCTGAAGGTGAGCTCTCTATTACATGGGAGAACGGATCTGAGCCGACAGATCTCAGGAAAAATCCCGTAAGCCGTTAGATCTCAAAGAATTTGCAGTGGGTTTAAGTCCTAGTGTGCAGAGGAGGAGTCCCGGAAGAGTCATCGAGATATCGGAGTCATCAGGGTTTTGTAAAGCCAAAGAATCGAGACCTTAAGGTTCTCGAAATCCCAAGAACGGATCCTAGTTGTTGATCTCGGCAGGACATGCGTCAGTGTTCTGGGGAGGAATCAAGATTTTACCCATCGGATATTTAAGGAGTGTGGAACTCATGCATGTTGAAATCGAGATCCACGATTTCTTGATAGAATCGGAGTCGTCCAAACAGCGGGGACACGTGTCAGGAGATCCCACAGAGTCGAAGATCAGGGACTTCAGAGTCCTGTGCACATGACAATGGGAATCGCGATATCCTGAAATGCGATTTCCCGACAGGAACAAGGACAGAGCGGGGAACACCAAGGTTAGAGTGGTGGACAGGTGTCACGTCACACCGAATGATCGTAGATCGGGGTTCAAAAAAACACAAGTCCCGGAACTCATAGGTTTTGGATTCGCGAACTCGCGAACTCTGATACGCTGAGGGAGGACAGGTTTCAAAGGTCAACTCTTGCGGGGGTCAACTCCAAGTACCATCGGGGATCGGGATTCAGGGATCCATGAGGATAAAGGATCACGACGACACAAGTGCTGATTTCCCGATGGGGAAGTTCCTGATAAAAGCAAGGAACCCCGACGAGATCTGAGCCATTCATTTAGAGGACACATGGCAATCATCTAGCGCCATCAGTGAAAGCTCCACAAGAGGGCTTCATCGAATATCGAGAGTCTTGGAAACATAGCAACAAGAGTTTTGAAATCGTGAAACGTGATTTCCTGATAAGCCAAGGGACAATGGGGCCCACGGAAGAGTCAACGATGGATAGGTGGCATCGGGTATCGGGATATCGCGAGTTTTGTGGACAAGGTGTCCATGCACTATGAAATCGCAAACCCCGAAAGATGATGCAATTAACTTAACTCTTAAACCTTGATTAAAAGAATTAATTAATGACTATTTAATTAAGACCTAAACATGTCACGAAATCGGGATATCGGGGTTTTCGAGGACATAAAACGCTCACATGTTGGAGTCGCGATCCACAATTTCTCGACACAGTAGGAGCCATCTGATTTGAGGGATGCATGTCCAAGGACCTAAAAGAGTCGAGGTTCATCATTTCGGGGTTTCTGCATACAAATGAATTGTTGAAGTGGAAGTCGTGATTTCGTGATACCCAATAGGCCGACGAGGAAGTGGTGACGTGGAGGAGAGAGCTCACACATTCATCAAGGATCGGCATTTCGGGATTCCCGGTGATGAGGAAATCACGCCATGAGAAGTCGTGAAACCCCGAATCCCGACATAGAGTATGATGGTGGTCACATAGGAAAGGGTCGTATGGGCCTAGAACATAGCCAGGAGGGGATAAACTCTCAAGAGGCACATCGGGATATCAGGAATCCTGTAGGCACGGGATTCATGCAAATCGATAGCACGATATCTGAAATCCCGATAAGGGATAAGGTTGTGGTCACAAGGCGAGGTCATGTGGATCACGAGCATAGCTTAAGGGGCTAATACGCTAGGAACATATCGGGGATCGAAAAATCGTGAGTCCTAAGGACTTGTGAGACTCGACATTTGGAACCCTGAAACTCCGATGAAGGATAGCATCGGGGTCACATGGAATGACGGTCATATGAGGGGGATGTCTAGCCTGGAGGGCTAGCACATAAAATTCCATATCGGAGAATCGGTAATCGGGAGTCCGTGAGGACAGGAAACTCTCGGCATCGGGCATAAGGAAACCCCAAAACCTAAAATTTAAGTGGAGAATTTCACAATTTATGAGCAAAGGGACGTGAGCAATTCATAAAGGCAATGTATATGCAGCTAACTACATGCATATGCACAGACAAATAAATTTATAAATATAAATGAAATAAATTAAAAGAAAAATACCAAAATTCGCACAGAGCGGGAATTACAGGCAAATCATTTTGTTCGAAAGAGGAAATTACCATTCATTACCATAAAGTAAGGAAGTTTTATGCAGATTCTTGACTCAATTAACTCAAGGAAGGTACTGAAACTGTGCACAACATGCAGACTGAACCATACCCTTTACCATAACTGAGGGTGAGCTACGCAAAATGTACAGTCAAGGGATTGGTTCCCAATATTTCAGGGAGACTGGACTCCAAGTCCTGGATCTTGTCAGGGGCCACATCAATATACTCTGTTTCTGCAAAATGAACTAGAGAATATACAGTAATACCCAGCA
The DNA here is from genome assembly GCA_032191745.1 of Picea mariana. Classification (NCBI taxonomy): domain Eukaryota; kingdom Viridiplantae; phylum Streptophyta; class Pinopsida; order Pinales; family Pinaceae; genus Picea; species Picea mariana. The sequence goes on along the minus strand of JASDQU010100267.1, from coordinate 384,466 downwards.
CTAGCAAGGTACTTAGAACAATGGAAAGGATGTGAGCCATGGCAAGGGAGATTCTGGAAACCTATGAGCAGAGCAGAGTCATATCTGTGGTGGATGGAGATGGATGTGAGGAAAGTCCCAGTGGATGAGGAAGTGGGACAAAGGAAGAACGCGTAGAGAATTGAAAGGTTGACAGGTGTAGAAATTGGGGGTTAGATACGAGGGAGCTTATGAAAGCCAGACGAGCACGTGGAACCCATGCATGCTCGAACCCTTGGGTATACGTTCAATTATTATATATATAGTATAGAGTGTAAAAAAATTAAAAATTAAAAAAAATTAAATAATTTAGTATAAATGATTTATATATAAATAAGTTCGAATTAGTTTAAATTTAAAGTAAAGATAATTTGAGTTAAATTAGCGTAATAATAATTTTAAAATTAATTATTTTATTTAGTATAATTCGATGTTAACCAAGCTTAGATGCTTCATCCTAACCCAAACCTATCCAATTCCCCTGATGGAGTAATGTCTGTTTACAGACAAGTAAAGAAAACTTATGCCCAACCCTGTTTCTAAGTTTAAGTAGAACCAATTTGAAACATCCTGGAACTCACCCTGATAACTTTGGGGTGATGCAGGTTAAGTAAAACTAGATGGTCAGGACTCAAAGGCGTCGAGGAAGGGGAGCATCATCACGGGCACCACTGACGCCACCCACACCATCAACACCATCAACACGATCAACACCACCGACACCACCACCACCACCACCACCATCACCCGAACTAGCCCTCATACTGCGCTCGTTGGAAGCCATCAACGAGACTTTAAAGGGGCGCCAACCAGCAGGGGCTGAAGTGGAACCCCCACCATCTGGAACGGGTAACCCAGAAGCATCAAGGAACTCAAGGGGAGAATTTCCACTTGAAGACATCACGCGAGAGTTGCAGAAGATCAAACTTCCGAAGTTTGCCGGAGGTCGCACCAGTGAACGCGCGAAAGCATGGTTGGAAGGCATGACAAGGTGTTTTGCCTTAAGGGACTATGCGTCCAATTCAAAGGCCATGATTGCAATTTTTCAGTTAAGAGACAACGCCTTGAACTGGTGGGGCAACTTGGAAAGACAACTACACCTTACCTCAGACACAGTATCTTGGGAACTTTTTGAGGAGAGGTTCTGAAGGAAATATCTACCAGCATACTACGAGGAGCAACAGGTAGGGGCATTTCATGCATTAGTACAAGGAAATAGGACTGTAGAAGAATATGAGATCAGGTTTATGGAAATGGTCAAGTATGTTTCGTATATGGACAATGACCAGCGACAAGAAAAACGCTTCGTTTATGGATTGAACACGAAGATAAGAGCTATGGTGCGGATGTGGAAACCATATTCAGTAGTGGAGGCGGTAGAAAATGCGCATTACACAGAAGAATAACTGAACTTAAAAAGGGGTACAAGATCGACATTTCTGCATCGCCCTGGATTTGTAGGAAAGGCCCCGAGGACATTTCCTAGGGGAGGGGGCTCAAGGCCACCACCTTATGGTAACAGATTTGTACTAGGGATAGTAGCTGCAGGGATTTCAATGGCAGCTAGTGCAGCATCTCATTCATCACCAACAGTGCAGACAGGTCCACGAACATCTCGAGGAACAACTAGTATGGTTAGGGGTTCCAAGGGAAGGAACTCATTTCAATGACAGACACATAACAATGCACAGGTTCAATTTGGTGTTACCTGTTGGGGGTGCGGGGGACCCCATTACCAGTGCGACTGGCCGGAGTTACAATTAGAGTTCGTGCATAGAGAAGGAAAGGCACCAATGGGGAGAGCAAGTAGCAACCATCAGATTTACGCAGCGGTTAACAACCGCCAGGCCGGACATCAATCCACAGTAGTAGAATCCTCAGGTATGCTAAATCATGTTAATGTTAAGATTTTGTTTGATTCTGGTGCGACAGATAGTTTCATTTCACCATCTGCATTAAAAAGGAGTGGGTTGGCAGCCTACGAGCATGATGACTTTAAACAAGTCAAGATGGATTCGGGGAAAAAACAAGTTGTAGGACCTAGTGTTGATAATTGTATAGTAGACCTAGGAGTGTGCACTACCAGGTTGAAGGTATACGTCACTGCTCTTGGGGCGTATGACCTAATCATTGGAATGGATTGGTTAGCAGTTCATTGAGCTTTGGTAGATTGTTTCTCAAAGAGGGTGTTGTGTATTGATGATGAAGGAAGCCCAATAGAGATCCAGGGTGTACAGAGAAAAGTGTCATTACGCTTTATATCAACTATGGAGGTCAAGTGGTGCTTGAGGCAAGGGTGTCGATTGTATGTAGTGGAAGTAGTGGGTGGAAGGAAAGGACCCTCATTAGATCAGTATCCGGTATTGTCAGAATTTCCATATGTTTTCCCGAACGAATTACCAGGGTTACCTCCTGAAAGGGAGCTTGATTTTACTATTGAGATAAAACTTGGTATAGAACCAATATCCAAGACTCCGTATAGGATGATGGCGCCGGAACTTTGTGAATTGCAAATACAATTGAAGGAGTTACTAGACTTAGGTCTAGTAAGGCCTAGTGTCTCACCTTGGGGCGCACTGGTAATTTTTGTAAAGAAGAAGGATGGATCCTTACGACTGTGTATAGACTACAGGGACTTGAACCGTGATATAGTGAAAAATAGGTACCCAATGCCACAAATGGATGACCTCTTCAATCAGGTGAAAGGAGCAGCGGTATTCTCAAAGATTGATTTGCGATCTGGATATCATCAGTTAAGGATTAAGGAAGCTGATATCCCAAAAAATTCCTTTTGAACTCTGTTTGGAAATTACAAGTTTTTTGTAGTACCTTTCAGATTGACAAATGCGCCAACAATATTCATGAGCCTCATGAACGGCGTATTCCGGAAGTACTTGGACCATTTTGTACAAGTTTTTCTGGATGACATTCTCATCTATTCCAGGAATGAAAGAGAACACGAGGAACACTTGCGAATAGTGTTGTCTTGCCTTAGGGAGAAAAATTTGCATGGGAAGTTGTCGAAGTGTTCCTTCTTCAAGAAAGAGATCCACCATTTAGGTCATATCATTTCCGGCGAAGGAATCTCGGTGGACCCAGAAAAGGTAAAGGCCATTATGGAATGGCCAGTGCCGAAAAATGAACATGAGGTAAGAAGCTTCATGGGGATAATAGGTTATTACCGGATATTTGTGGAAGGATTCTCAAAAATAGCGAAACCCATCACCACTTTGCAACGCAAGGGGGTTAGGTATGAATGGACAGAAGAATTTGATAGCACATTCATTGAGATTAAGAGGTTACTAACTAGTGCATCGATTCTACGAGTGCCAGATATGGAAAAGGACTTCATGGTCTACACGGATTCCTCGAAACAAGGATTGGGGGCCGTGCTAATGCATGATGGAGGAGTGATTGCCTATGCGTCAAGAAAGTTGAAGAATCACAAAGAGTTATACTCGTCTCATGATTTAGAGCTGGCTGCTGTAATGCTAGCTCTGAAACTTTGGAGGCACTATCTTGTGGGGCAAAATTTTGAACTCAAAATGGACCATCAAAGCTTAAAACATCTCTTCACTCAAAGAGATCTGAATGCCAGGAAAAGGCAATGGAGTGAGTTTATGAGTGAGTATGATTTTGGTATTTCATATATAAAGGGAAAGGAAAATGTGGTCGCAGATGCCTTGAGTAAGAGACCATGTATCTCCTCCTTGGTGACCTCAAATGTCAGTCTGAGGGGACATGTGTTGACACAACTACCAGGAGACAGTTGGTATTTAAAGGTTACTTCAAACCTCCAGAGAGGGAGGCAGTTAGACCCAAAGAATGAAGGATATAATCTAGAAATAGATGGATTGTTAAGATATGAAGGAAGGATGTACATCCCTGAGAATGGGGATATTCGAAGCATCATACTGAGGGAAGCCCATAGATCATTTTATTGTGCACATCCGGGTGTGAAGAAGATGTACGCAGAGATGAAGAAACTCTTCTTTTGGGTAGGCATGAAGCGCGATGTAGTCCATTTCGTCGCCAGATGCCTAGAGTGTCAATAAGTGAAGGTCGATCACCATCACTCGGCAGGCCTCCTACAACCACATGATGTTCCGATGTCCAAATGGGAAGTCATCTCAATGGATTTTGTTGTAGGGTTGCCACTCACATCTCATAGACATAATGCCATTCTTGTGATAGTGGATAAGTTAACCAAGAGTGCTCATTTCATTCCGGTTAGAGACACTTATGATGTTGCTGATGTGGCATGAGTGTTCATAAGCAAGGTTATCCGTTTGCACAGGATACCTAAGAAGATCATTTCAGATAGGGACTCCAGATTCACATCTAGATTTTGGATAAGTTTACAGTCAGCATTGGGGACTCAGTTGAACTCAAGCACAACTTATCATCCTAAAACAGATCGGAAAACTAAGAGAGTAAATCAAGTTATGGAAGACATGCTTAGGATGTATGTAATGGATAATCAAACCCAGTGGGAGAAGTACCTACCTTTGGTAGAGTTTTCCTACAATAATAGTTATCATAGTTCCATCGGAATGCCACCATATGAAGCTTTGTATGGAAGTCCATGCAGAACACCATTGAGTTGGGATAGATTAGAAGACCGAGTAACAGTTGGGCCAGAATTGATTCAGGAAATAGAGGAACAGGTGATTCAGATCAGGCAGAGACTAAAGGAAGCACAGGATAGACAGAAAAGTTATGTGGATGCACATAGGACTGACCGAACTTATGAAGTGGGGGAGCAAGTTTTCATTTGTATCAGGCCTAATAAGAGTACCATATGGTTCAGAAAGGGGACAAAGTTGTTACCTTAGTTTATAGGGCCATTTAGGGTCCAAGAGAAAATTAGACCCATTTCCTATCGTCTCGTACTGCCACCCCACTTACATAAAACTCATAATGTATTTCATGTATCTATTTTACGTCATTATGTTGCTGATGAATCAGATAAACTAAATTAGAAAGAATTGCAGGTATCGGACGTGGGAACCCTCACGGTAGAACCATTACACATATTGGACCATAGAGTCCGACAACTCAGAAACCGTTTGGTAGACCAAGTTAAGGTCCAGTGGGACAAGTATAGTCCAGGATCTGCTACTTGGGAGGACGCCGAGACACTACGGTGAGACTATCCCTCACTATTTTGACCACCTCGAGAATATGCTTCTCGAAGGTGGGGTGTATGTAACACTACCTTTTGATTTAGACAGCCAGGATTACCTGAGGCCTATACACTTTATTTCCTAGTCACAGTGAAACTATTAAGTAAAACACTTAAACTTTAAACTTATGAACTTTTATGAATGATTAAATATTATCAATGACGAGGCATGTAATGCGATCTGTTATGTGAATGTGAATTTTACGAATGTTTAAATTTTATTGATGATGATGTATATGATGCGACATATTGTGAGAAAGTGAAATTGTTGAATGATTAAATACTATTAAAAGATGTTGGATACGATGCAGTCTACTTTGGGCAAATGATAATCTCATGAATGAATGATGAGTTTGAATTATGGGATATTATGAAATATAATTCTATGTGGAAAACTTTGATGTTGATCTATCGGTACAAGGATACCAAAGTGAAGTGATGATAGTATGAAATTATATGATGATAATGCATAGAAATGTATGAGTTGTGTTGCAGACTAATCTGCAGGTTATGGGCTATGAAATAGCCAAGTTATAATGATGATGAAAGTGGATATCAGAACCACTAACCGAGAAACATTATGGTATAAATAATGTATGTGCAATTTATATTGATTTGGATGCATTTCTATGATATGTGGATTAGTGCATGATTTTGGTACTAACACTGCCCAAAACCAAATAAACGATGACAAAACCTCCAGCAACACAGTGCCCCTGTATGTTCCATTATAGGGTGTTGACCCTGGTTCTGTTAGGAGGGGTGGAGGCATTTCCCACCATGTATCCTCCATTGTAGGGTGTTGACCCTAGTTCTATTAGGAGGGGTGGAGGCATTTCCCGCCATGTATCCTCCGAAACTTGAAGTCATGGGAGGACGGTGCTAGTTCACGCTCCGCAAGACGTGTGATGATGACTGTCAGTTTCCTGCTAGGGAAGCTTGGTCGAGATAGCGACACTTCCACTTACGAGTTCTATTTGGAGTTAGGTCAATATAGTTGACGCTCCAAGATAGTCTAGTAGAGGACAGATAGGAATGGAGTTGGAAGTAGGTTAGGGAGGAAGGATGAGTAGAATAGTTGAGACTATATGGAGATCTGTCTTGTGGTGGAATTTGATGTCGTCCCTTAAAAAAAAAATAAGAGAAATGTGTAGATATGAATATTCATTATTATGTAACTAAACCACCATTGTTTAAAATAAATTACTGAAGTGGACAATTGTAATTAAACGATTTCTCACACAATTAATTGATTGTTGTCTTTTATAAAAGACTAGTCATGTTGATTGGATTGAATGCATACATAAATTATTAAAGGGTGACAGTTTGATTATTAGTACATGCACGAGATTTGCATGTACTAGCTACACATGCATTTCTTGTACATATACACTAGTATGTATGAGCTTTCGTGACTTACTTACTGATAATGTCAGTTACTTGTTGTGAATGTGTGAACCATGCTCTTTTCCTTTGTACCATCAGATACCTTAAACTTCGGGATGAAGTTTCTTGAAGGGTGGGTGTATGTAACGACCCTAATTAAATAAATATTTAAAGATTATAAAGTAAAATTAATTAAAGAAAATAATTGTGATTAATTAATTAATACTCTAACTACAGATCACATTTAATGACCTGAGAAATAAATTTAAAAGATCAATGAAAAATGTTAAAAAAATGGTAGCGTATGCAGAGAGGGAGCCTATGAATCCCGAGAAGATAAAACATTTAAGGGGGAGAAGGGACATGCACAGAGGGTGGTTGGGGGAGTAACTGCATGAGTCGGTGAAGGAGGAATAAGGGAAAGGGGGAAGGTTGACGGGAGGATGATTCGAGAGAGGAGAGATTTTTTGACTTTTGGGACTTGCTGTGAGCACAAATTTTTGGGCTGTGGCTTTTGATCAGTTGAGGCACTGAGTTGCTGGAGGTTTTGGGCACAGGGGCCAGGATATCCGTAGATATCCTAGAGCTAGGTAGTTTTCCTAGTTGGCAGGGAGGACAATAGTTTTGGGCAGTTATTTTCCTGTTTGTGGCAGGGTTGATCTAGTAGCAGGAAGCAGGAAGGCAGCAATGAGGCACAGAGGCAACATAAATTAGCATCAGAACCGGGTACTTTGTTAAGTTATGTATTTATTTCTTTCTGCCATGAAATCAATATTTATTGATAAATCTAAGTTACTGAAGTTTCTATTATAAGAATCATCATTATGCTAAGAAGTTATTGTCTCAGTTACGAAATAAAATGTTTATGAAACTTAATGATGTTTAGAAATATTAGGTTGTTACAAAATACATTATGAAATTTCATATTTGCGGGAAGTGCAAGTTGGTATTCCATGGGTCCAATTCAAGATAAGATCTCGAAAGGGCCACAAAACCTAGGTTCCAACTTGGAACAGTTTCCTAGATTTAATGAACTTCTTCTTTCTTTGACTTTTAAATACATGTGGTATCCAACTTGAAATTCTTGGTGTCTTCTTTTCAGGTCCGCGTAACTTTTATGTCTATCTTGTGCCACCTTTAAATTCTTTTGTACTTTTCTTACCTTATTCTCTATTTCCTGGATCATTTCTCATCCCACCATGATTCTGTCAACTAGATTATCCTAGCTAATTGGACTTGTACACTTTTAGTCATATAGTACTTCGAAGGGGCTCATATTAGTCGATGTATGGTAACCTCTATTGTATGCAAATTCCAACAAGTGGAGGTAGTCTTCCCACTTACTTGGTTTCATACTTTTGTACATTCATAACATATCTTCCATGATTTGGTTTGTTCACTCAGTCTTCCCATCCATTTGTGGATGGTATATTGTGCTGAAATTCAAGTTAGTATTCAACCCTGCAAACAATTCTTTCCAAAACATAGATGTAAATTTTACGTATCTATCCGAAATCACCATTTTAGGAATACCATGCAGTCTAGAAATTTACTTCATCAATATTTCAATGATGTTAATAGATTTATAAGTAGATTTTACAGGAATAAAATGTGAAGACTTGCTAAGCTTATCAATTACTACCATAATTGAATCAGTCTGTTTTTGTGTTCTAGGAAAACCTGCGATAAAATCCAGTGATATGGTCTCCCATTTCCATTCCGCTATAGGTAGAGGCTGCAATAGGTCAGCTAGGTGTTTGTGTTCAACCTTTACCTATTGAAAATCTTGGCACTTATACAAGTATTCTACTATCTCACCTTTCATATTAGGACAATAAAATAACTTCCTTAGTGTTGTTACCATTTTCTGGTATCCCGAATGACCAGAATATGGTTTCTTGTGTACTTCATCCAGAACTGTTAACTTTAATTCATAGAATCTAGTATGTATAATCTATTCTTGAATCTTAGAAGATCATTTCTATCTGAGCTCAGATCTGTCTTGTCTAAATTTTCTGCATTATTTTGTAAATCTTCCCCTGTCTTAATGTATTTTTCATCATTATTAATTGCAGCCTTTATCCTTTGCTCAATGTCACTTTCTTCCCTGTTAATGTTTATCTCAAACAACCCATGAATTATTCTACTTAAAGCATATTCCACTTTGTTAGCCTTACCCTTGATGTGTCTTACCTCGAAATCGAATTCACTCAACAAGGATAGCCATATTTATTGTCTTGCATTAAGGTCTGGTTGACTAAACTAGAATATCACACCACTGTTATCAATTAGCAACATAAATTTTCTGCCCATTATATAGTGTCGCCACATTTTTAGTTCATGGATGATAGCTGCTAACTCTAAGTCGTGAGTGACATAGTTTCATTCTTTCTCTTTTAGTTTTCGAGACTCGTAACAAATAATGTTCCCTTATTGTGTTAAGACTCCTCCCAAACCTTCTTTGCTCACATCCATGCAGACTGTGAAGTCTTTATCTGAGTCTGCTATCCTTAAAATTCATGCAGTTGTTAACAATCATTTTAACTTATTGAAACTATCCTGACACTTCTGTGACTGATTAAACTTGATTCCCTTGTTCTGTAGTGATGTGATAGGGTATGCAATCTTAGAGAATCCCTCTATAAATCTGTGGTAGTTCCTGGTGATTCCCATGAATGACCGGATGTCTGCTACATCCTTAGGGATAGTCCATTCCATGATGGTTCTTATCTTCTCTGGGTCGAATGCAATACCCTCTTCAGATATTACACATCCAAGGTATTATATTTTATTTTGATAAAAGTCACTTTTTTTCGAATTTAGCATATAGTTTGTGGTTTCTTAGATTTTGCAATACTATCCTTAGATGTTCCTTGTGTTCTTCTTCTATTTTTTAATACACTAGGATATCGTCAATAAATACCAAAACAAACTTATCAAAATACTGACTGAAAATGTTGTTCATTAAACACATAAATGTTGTTGGTGTGTTAGTGAGACTAAACAATATAACAAAAAAATCATAATGTCCATATCTCATCTTGAATGTTGTTTTACTTATTTCTTCATCCTTTATTCTAACCTGGTGATAACCAGATCTTAAATCCAACTTAGGAAAAATCTTTGCCGCACCTACCTGATCAAACAAATCATTGATTCTAGGTAGGGGGTATTTGTTCTTAACAATCATTTTGTTTAACTACCTGTAATCAAAGCATAATATTAGAGTTTTGTATTTCTTTTTAACAAAAAAGATTGGTTCTTCCCATGGAGAGAAACTTGGCCTGATGTGTTCCTTGTCCAACAGTTCTTTTAATTAAATCTTTAACTCTATTAATTTGGGTAAACTCATTCGACAACGTGCCTTGTATATAGGGGTTGAACTAGGAAGAAGATTGATAGAGAGGTCTATCTCTCTTCTTGGGGGAAGTTTAGATATTTTGTCAACAAACACATCTCTAAAATCATGTAAGACAAAAAAATATTCTAGGCTAGGTTTATTTTCTCTTTCCAACAGATTTGTCACTTGGATAGCATAAATCTGACAACCCTTTCTCATGCACATATTAAATTTCATTGCTTAAATATGCCTAACCGAGACTTGTTTTTGTATGACTTGTACTGTCCTAATAGTGTTGTTTTCGTCTTTGTAAGTGAATAATATTTCATAACAATCCAAAACTAATTTATGCCTCTCTAACCATTCCATTCCAATAATTATATCATAAGACCCTAAAGGTAGAATATTCAAGTTTATATTTGTGTTTTGAGCACCTAAAATAAAATCACAATTAGAAATGGCATCGGTTACATTTCCTTTTGTTCATGTTGCTAGTTGTACTAGCCAATATTTTTCATGTCTTATTTTCTTAATTTTATTTGAATCCACTACACCAAGAGAAACATAACTTAAAGAAGCTCCTGGATCAATTAAAACAGAAACACAATTATTTTTAACTTTACCTTCAACTTCAAATACAATGGACTCGTGGTCATCTTGTCAGCCATCCACGGTTATGTTAATCCTGTGTACAATTCTGCCCACTTCTCCCACTGTAGAGGCCTCCTATAGGTTGTGAACTATGGTCCTTGCTGCAGAAGTTAAATGTGGACAGTTCCTCCTTAAATGAGGTTCTCCACATTCCCAACATTTTAACGGTTTTTTGGGGATGTCCCCAAACTTCTTGGTTCCCAGATTAGCTGGTTTACCTCCTCCTTGGGTGTTCTGCTTATTGGAGTGAAAATATTTCCTTGGAAATCCCTTTGTTGCATTCCAAAAAGGGGTTGGTTGATATCCCTTCTTTCGTTGGTTCATTCTGTCTTGTTTATTGTCTTTCCAAGCCTTGGGAAATTCAGATCGATGTTTGTATTGGTCATAACACATTCGAGCCTTCCTAAGAGCTTCACTTAAGGTCTTGGGGTTTTCGAATTCGATCTTGTCCTTATAGGACTGTGGTAAGAATCTTAGGAACTGCTGGATTTTTACCTTGTCTTCCTCAATATAAGGCACGAACCTCTATAATTCCAAGAATTTGTTTATCATGTCATCCATGGTCATTTGACCAAGTCGTAGCTCATAAAAATCTTTGGTCTTTACTTCAGAGTAACTTTCAGAAAAATACCGTTTCTTAAAGTATTTCTTGAAATACGACCACTCTATTTTTTTTTCCTTTAGAACCTTGGCCAACTTTAGGTCCTTCCACCATATAATTGCTTTTCCTTTCAAGTTATAGATGGCCATTCTGACCTTCATGTTGTTGTAATGATTGTAGATTTGGAAATACATTTTTATGTCTAGTAACCATGCTTTAGCCTCCTCCCTTGTCCTGGATTCCCAGTCAAAGGTGGATGATTTGATTTGCTTAAACTCTCCCTCTATATGGTCCACCTATTTCCTCTTTCTTCTTGTGGTTGTAATATCTTCTACTGATGGTGTACCTTCAGAAGAGCTATCCCCTTTTTCCTCTTCAGGACTAGAATTCTTGGAGGCCCTTTTACTGACCTCTTCTTCCTGGTTATTGTCTTTTGGTATCTTCTTTGTTACTATGCTTCGCAGTAGTACTTCATTTATTTCTTGTTGTTCTTGTTGTGCCTTTTTCAGTTACTCATTGTCTTCCTTGAAAACTTGCAATTCCACAATAAGATTTCTCATGGTTTCCATAATCTGGGTAGATGAAATTCCTTCACTATTATACCTAGGTTCTTCAAGAGGTCCTTTCTAAGGATTCTCATCGACTATGATCTCTTCTTCATTCGGTGTTTTGATTATCACAATAGAAATAAGGTTTTTATGTTTGTAACAGTAAATGTTTTGGCATTTTTTCATTAAACAAAAAACATGTGCTAAGAAAACATTTATGGCCCTGTTTAAGGTCCAAGTGTTGTAACCTTTGCTTTGATACCATATGTAATGGACCCCAAATTTACCAAACTAAAAATAAATTTAATTAGGGTCATTGTAGTTGTTCATTCGCATTCAATACCTTTCAATCATTCCTTTACTATAACTATAGAGTAATTCTATTACTTCTTTATCTTCCACAATTTACACCTACCATTTACTTGATACAAGTGCAATTTGTATATATACAAGACTATCTCAAGACTATTCTCAAAAGAGGGTGAAAGAGTAGCTTAATAACTAAACAAATATATTCACCTTAGAAATTCCAATCTACTTGCACAAAACCATAGGGCATACTATGGAATTACAGATATACATATAACGACCCCTAGGATGCATCTATTGATTAATCCATAGGTCGTATGTGAACAATATCTATTAAACCTAGTTATTACTAACACAACACTAGTACATATAAGTGTTAATAATCAGAATAATTGTGGCTAAACAGTTGGCACAATCTGTTCATTTCTTGTCATTTTCCACTCCCATTTAAATTAATCCTGGCACAAGGACTAACAAATCTGAATTATAAGTAAAAACCTAACTAGAAAGGAAGAAAAGGACTAAACTTCTAATCCTATAATGATTGTCATTGCATCCACCATAATTATTGATAATAGATCTTTAGAAGTCCGGCTGTCATGACCTAAATAAGCCCTGCCTGCGACATTTATCGTGTCCTGTAGCATACCCCCTTTGGCCATTACTCGACCACCATTCCCATTGTATCTCTGTCACATCACTCTATTCACATGGCCTAGGTATAGTTCATCCCTATCACCACTAAACTACTTGGCGAAGATTTTTCTAAGGATATTATTTCAATACCCTCCCTTGGCTCTGTGTATTGGAAAAAAACACTACAACACTAACCCTAAAGACGTTAAAATTGGTATCATGCCTTGAGTCATGGAGTTGGAATCGTTCTGGGTGGAAAGGAGACTAGGAGGCACTTACCAATCGGATACCACCCTATGCAAGGTAAGTAACTTCTCATATTTTTTTATCTGAACCCTCTATAAATTCTAAAAGGCCACCATGTGCACCAGTCACCTTCTAAATCCTATTAGTTCTACTGGTCCTATTTTCCATGACTCAGATAGAATTTTAATGGTTGGTAGCATACACGACAATGTTTAGGGTTTTATCATGGCTCTACTTAAATATCAGTATCATCTTTCTAAAACCCTTATACCCTACGACACACATTTTCTTTATGAGTAAACCTGTATGAAGCACCAGACTGAAAGAATGCCAAAGGGGCGAAAGTTTCCACATGCAGGAGCTAGTTCGGTCATATATATAATGTTGTGTTTATGGTATGTTTGGTTTTTTCATTCTATATTATTAGTGTTTACTCAACTCGATAGAGATACAAATTCTTAGTCTGAGTCTTTCAGAGGTTTCATAAATTTGGCATAATTCTTTGTTTGTCTTGTGATTTGGCTGTTTGCATCATGGTTTTCTTGATTTTTTTAAATTAACAGTTATGAAAATATTTACAGTTATGTATCTCTATTTACATTTTGGAATTTCCAATCTCCAATACTAAGAGTATACATCCTAGTGCTTGCCCAAATTTAATTCGGGTTAAAGGAGCAC
>JASDQU010100267.1:356244-370598 GCA_032191745.1 Picea mariana | reverse complement strand
AAGTTTATACAATATTCACCTCCAATTTTCTGCGTTTGAAAGACTGTGTGCAACTTGACTGAGTTTTTAAACAGAAATTCATAAGTTTAAAAATTATGACTCCGGTGTCCCATAACCCTGTCTGCAAATTTTGGGGTTGAAAAAAATAGTGCCTCCGTGGAATCTTCTTTACCCCGTGCAAATTTATTCTTCTGAAGTTCTGAGGTTAACTTATCAATTCTTACTTTGTTAGCATAAAGAAAACAAATTCTGAATATCTAGTACTATGTTCTTGATTGTGTATCTTTCTCATAAGTCTCTGTTTTTGTTAGCTAAACAAGAGGACAGTATCTCGAAAACCCTATCTGTGATTAGAATTAGGAAAATCTGTGGAACATGTTTTATACTATGTACTCTTTATAGTTCTAGTTATGAAATATATGTATTACATGTTTAAAATGTTCTATATACTTGAAAATATTTTGAGAATTTGATTTAATGTATTCGGTTATAAAGTTGTTAGGGTCCTAACCTGCACATAGCTAGATCAATATATTTGGATGTAATAAAGGTCAATATTAATAAGACCTTTCAATAAAATAGAATAAGGCAGATGTAAGTGGATCTTCCTCTAGATGCTTCTCTTGATAGACATATTTAGTATAAATAAGGGTCCAGGGTATGAAAAACCTAGCTTGGAGATTATTGTAACAGAGCGTTTCTCAACTGGAGGTTGCCCCCTCGAAGAGGCCCGTGAACATTTCTTTCTGAATCAAAGTGTTATTTCTGTTGTTGTTTTTATATCATTTCTGTGTTATTGTGGATATTATGCTAGTTATATTACTGTTATTTTTCCATTTCTAGCATTTTATTTATGTTCTGCATATTTTTTATATCTGGTATCTTGCAAGTGGTATCAGAGCACTTTCCTTGGCAGAAATTGTGGGAATTGGTTTTTAGGGTATAGATGTATTTTGACGTCTTTAAGCCACAGAGACCTGTCATTACGCACATAAACCCGCGGTTGAGGGATTCATACATGCAAGAAATACAGGTGGTCCTTAAGTGCACATCTGTTGGCCACCCTTGTAACCCCTCTTGGTACCCCTTTGAGTGGTAGTGCATTAGACAACACCTGTGTATGGATCGACCTAGATTTCCTGAATCCCTCTTTAGATAAACCTATCGGCCGCTGAACTGCTATAGTGTCACCGAGAACAACACTCAGGAAGATAATCTCTAGTACCTGGGCAGTCGGGTAGTACGATTAAGGGTAGAGTATGTCCTCCTTAGTTAGTGCCCTGAGATATTGGGCCGAGTACTATTCTTGGACCCTGCATGTATATCAAAGAGCTATAGCATATGGAAAACCCTTGTCTATAGAACCCTTGAATACCTAACCCTTGGGGGATAGAATCATAATCAAATTAAAACAGATAAGATCTATTGTCACACGACTGTGTTCGGGTTGACCAATAAATACACATTCCTTTCTGTTTAATAATTTGGGGATTTCATCACTGCAGTATTCTTTAGACCAGAGTATAACTCCGCAGGTGTAAAAAAAAAAGTATGAAAATTGTTTCACCATTATTTGAGACCTATTCCATTGGATTCATCTCTTTTCCCTTATCACATTCATCCATATCATTTTTCAGCAAAATTTTTGACCCCGCCTACCCCTTTTCAGTTCACCCATCCTCATGGCCCATACCCATAGCCAAGATCTAGAAGCTCGGTTCAACACCTTGTAATCTGGTTTCCTCGAGACCCAAAAAGAAGTGAAACAAAACAGTGCCACTATTGCCTCCATCGATTCATCCATCAATACAACCGTAAATACAACCATGCAGTCCTCAATGTAGGAAGTCAAACAAGAACTGACCACCCAGGTTGAATCTATCTTTGCATCACTCTGCACCAAACTAAAGATCCCTATAGATGACCCTTTCTCTTAAGCACCTCTAAAGACCACAGGCGAACATTCCTCCCATTCCCATACCTTTCAGCCCCATCACTTTCAACATGACCTACACCTTTTGCGGGTGGATGTGACCAAATTTGATGGCTTGGACCCAATTGGTTGGGTAACCCAAATGGAACATTATTTCTTTTTATAAAGAATTACAGATGAGTTGGCCAAACTTTGGTATGGTGTTCTCCATCTAGATCAAGAACGTTGGGAATGGTGGAAATGGAGAAAAACTTTCCGTCAAGGGTATATTGCATGGACCCAATTTGTGACTGAGCTTTATGAATGCTTTGACATGGACACCAACCATTTGGGTCGTTTGACAAAGTTGAAACAATAAAAAACAATAGAATACTTCATAGCTGCCTTTGAGTGCCTGGCTTTTGAAATAGAGGGCATGACTGATGCTTTTTTTCGAGAGTGTTTTATCAGTGGCCTCAAGGAGGATATTGGGGCCCATGTCCTCATGGCTCGACCCTCAAGTTGGGTGGAGGCTACTAAAAGAGCTAAAGAAGCACAATAGGTTGTATCCTCTCAAAACCCAAAACCCTCCTTTATCCCTCGCCCTAAACCCGTAACTCCCACTACTCCCTCCACCCCATTAAAGATCCAAAAATTGACTAGGGATGAAATGGATGAATGCCAACTCAAAGGCCTTTGTTATAGTTGTGATGAAAAATATTTCTCGGGCCACAAGTGTAAGGAACAAAAGCTTTTTATGGCCATCTCTAAGGCTATTTTGGAAGAGGATGTTGAAACTCCCCTTGTGTCTGAGTCACCTAAAATCATTGACATAACCCCTCCCTTAGACCCTTATGAAGTAGAACCCGCCATTTCCCTCAATGCTCTCACTGGCTTCCTCACTCCCCAAACCCTCAAGTTAATTGGTTACATCAAGCATCAAAAGCTCATCATTCTAGTTGATAGTGGAAGCACCCATAATTTTATTCATCCTGACATTTCCCAAGAAACTCATTGCTACATCCATGTTATAAACAATTTCCATATCATGATTGCCAATGGTGGTTCCATGAAATGTGGAGGGCGTTGTGAAAATCTGTGTCTCCAAATTGGTGACTACCACCTAAAATCCCATATGTTTTCTATCGACATGGGTGGCTGTGACATTGTGTTGGGTGCAGACTAGCTATGAACTTTGGATCCCATTCTCATGGATTTTGAGGCATTAACCATGCAATTCGACCAGGAAGGCCACCAATATAAATTCCAAGGCATCATTGTTGGTTCACCTGAGGTCATTAGTTCCCATCGCATGGAAAATCTTCTCAAAAAAAGTCATTCTGGTGTCATTGCCAAACTCCATGCGTTACAAGCAACATAGACGCCCACGATGCCGCATGACCTCCAAGCCCTCCTTTCTAAACATCAAATGGTATTTTCCACTCCCCAAGGACTCCCTCCTTCCCACAAAATTCATGATCATTCCATTCCCCTTGTACTCGGAATCCTTCCTCCCAATATCCGTCCATATCGCCACCCCTTTTCACAAAAAAATGAAATTGAGAAAATGGTCCAGGAACTCCTTAATGTAGGCATTATCTACCCTAGTACGATCCCTTACTCTTCTCCTATATTCATGGTCCTGAAGAAAGAAGGTTCTTGGAGAATATGTCCTAACTTCCATGCCCTCAACAAACTAACCATTAAAGACAAATTTCCCATTCCTGTCATTGATGACCTCCTAGATGAATTGAGTGGCGCCCAATTCTTTACTAAACTTGATCTTCACTCAGGCTATCACCAGATACGTATGAAAGAGGTAGACATTCCCAAGACAACCTTTTGAACTCATGAGGGCCACTATGATTTTTTGTTCATGCCCTTTGGCTTGTGTAATTCCCATTCCACCTTCCAAATCCTCATGAATCATGTTTTCCATTCCTTTCTCCGTCATTTTGTGTGAGTTTTCTTTGATGATATCCTCATCTATAGGAAAACCTAGACAGACCATCTTACTCATGTGGATCAAGTTCTCCATCTACTCTCTCAGTACCAACTTTTCTTGAAACAATCTAAATGTGCTTTTGGTGTCTCAGAAGTAGAATACTTGGGTCATCTGGTTGGAAAGGATGGCATCAGAGTGGATCCAAAAAATATTGAAGATATGAAATACTGGCCACACCCAAAGACTCTTAAAAGCTTGTGTGGATTTCTGGGCTTAATAGGGTATTATCACAAGTTTGTTAAGAACTACGGAAAGATTGCATCACCTCTCACTTCTCTCCTAAAAAAGAACTCTTTCACTTGGACTCCAGTTGTTGCTCAAGATTTTCAAACCTTGAAGACGACCATGTGCACCACTCCAGTTCTGGCCCTTCCTGATTTCACAAAGACCTTTGTGTTGGAATATGATGCCTTGGGGAAAGGAATCATTAGTTTCCTTATGTAAGAGGGTCGACCTTTGGCCTTCACCAACAATAAACTGTCTGAAAGGAATTTGGGCAAACCCATTTATCAAAAGGAAATGTTGGCTATTCTAGATGTCGTTCATCTGTGGATCCCTTATCTCTTAGGGAAATGCTTCCAAATTAAGACCGACCATCAAAGCCTCAAATACTTTATGGAACAATGCATTTCCCTCTCGGAGCAATAAAAATGGGTGACTAAGCTCTTTGGATATGATTATGAGATCATTTACAATAAGGGAAAAGACAATGTAGTGGTGGATGCTCTGTCCTGAAAATATGAAGAAGAAGGATCCATTTTTTTCTCTTTCCTTCATTGTACCCGATTGGCTCCAAACTGTGCGCCAGGAATGGATTCAAGATCCCAAAAGTTCCCATCTGATCCAGCAATTGTAGACCAATTCTCAAGCTCCCCCAAGGTACTCTTGGCTCCAGGATGAGCTTCGATACAAAGGACATTTGTATTTAAGTAAAAAATCAAATATTAAATCCACGGTACTTTCTGAGCTTCATGCTACACCCACAGCAGGGCACTCAGGGTTCACCAAAACCTATGATAGGGTCAAACGTTATTTTTTCATTACCGACTTACCCAAATCAGGGAATAAATCAGTCATAATGGTGATTGTGGATCGCCTTTCCAAGTATTCTCATTTCTGTGCTCTTCAACACCCATTTATTGCATCCATGGTGGCTCAAATTTTTATGGACCAGGTCTTCAAGCTTCATGGCATGCCACACTCAATTGTTTCTGATCATGACCCAAATTTCACAAGCAATTTTTTGGCAAGAAATGTTTAAGCTATAGGGCACCCAATTGCATCTCAACACAACTTATCATCCCCAGACTGATGGTCAAATGGAAGTAGTCAACAAGTGTTTGGAAACATATATGAGGTGTTTTTTCTCTGAAAAAAAACATTAGTGGGCTCAATGGTTACCCCTAGTTGAATGGTGGTACAACACTTCCTATCATACAACTACACACATGACTCCTTTTGAAGTGGTATATGGACAGAAGCCACCTTTATTTCTCTCATACTTACCGGGTACCTCGAAGGTCGAGGTGGTTGACCAAACACTTATAGTTCAAGAGGATATTCTTCATACCCTTAAAGAGAACTTGTTCATGGCACATAATTGCATGAAGAAACAAGAAGATCAAGGTCACTTTGAACATCAATTTGCAGAAGGGGATCACGTGTTTCTGTGACTACAACCATACAAGAAAACGTCCCTCAAGGTCGAGCATTGTTAGAAGCTAGCGCCCAAATTTTATGGTCCTTATACAGTTCTCAAGTGTGTGGGATAAGTTTCATATCACTTAGCTCTGCCCAGTCAGTCGAAGCTACATCCTATTTTTCATGTTTCATGCTTAAAGAAGGTGATTGGAACAAGGTGCCAAATTCAAACCAACCTTCCAGAGTTAGCTGAAGAAGGATCCATTTGGCTACAGCCAGAAGTAGTTTTGGACCAACGTGAGCATCACTTGCGTCAGAGAACCATCAAGGAAGTTCTAGTATAGTGGAAATATATGACTCTAGTAGATACCACTTGGGAACCAACTACCATTCTTTAGTAGTTTCCACATCTCAAGCCTTGAGGACAAGCCTATTTTTAACGGGGAGTAAATGTTAGGGTCCTAATCCACACATAGGTAGATCAATATATTCAGATGTAATAAAGGTCAATATTAATAAGGCCTTTTAATAAAATAGAATAAGGCGGATGTAAGAATACCTAATAGAAGCTTCCGCTTCTAGAAGGATCTTCCTCTAGATGCTTCTCTTGATAGACATATTTAGTATAAATAAGGGTTGAGGGTATGAAAACCATAGCTTGGAGATTATTGTAATAGAGCACTGCTCAACTGGAGGTTTCCCCCTCAAAGAGGCCCCTGAACATTGATTTTTGAATCAAAGTGCTATTTTTGTTGTTGTTCTTATATCATTTCTATGTTATTGTGGAGATCATGTTGGTTATATTACTATTATTCTACGATTTCTAGCATTTTATTTATGTTCAGCATATTTTTTATATCTGGTATCTTGCAAAGACTAATGAAGGGACTGTTGTTTCTGTGGCGAGGGTACCCATCATCCACTTCAAAATCCACTTGTCCCCTCCAGGTTATGGACAATTTTCTCAGCGTCGATGATGGAGCAAGGAACCCTACGTCATCTTCAAGATAAGTGATTGTTCACATGCTACAAACTAAAATGTTTTAAATTCATTTTTTGAACATTACTCTATCCTCGATATTTATTTATTTTATTTATTTGTTTTCATAAATATGTTAGTGATGTCCTTGGTCTTCTCTTTTAGGACTTGATCGCTCGATGGCTTGGGGATTTACAAGGTAACCCCACTTGAAAGGTATTCAAGTTCCAACTTACCACGTTGAAAGAAGAATGACCATCTAGGTTTTATTAAAGTGATACAAGTTTCACCCCAGGATGCTATTATCATATTAGTTTCATATCAGGTTCCTAAGGAAAACTGGTTATTGTTATCTTCAAACCATAAAGTGAAATATAGAGTGAAAACCCTGTATTAAATATGAATTTCACCATTTAATATTTATGTTCGCATATATTGTGTAGAGTTTTAAAGGCTCGTCTTATTCAAACTCTGTAATAGATAACATGTTTTATGTGTTTATGTTGTTGGACATTTACTAGAATGAAAGGTACTAAAATCTCCTGCTACACTTAATTCAGTCAGATTCAATGGAGAAAACCACTTGTATTAGTCAATAAATATTTTATGTGTATTAGATGGTCATGTACCTCAGATAAATCTATATGGGTAACAACCTGTATACATACATACACACACACACACACACACACACACACACACACACACACACACACACACATATATATATATATATATATNAATCACTCAAAACTTCGTTGGGTAGTTGTACAATTTAAATAGTCCTTGAATAAATATCTATATACTCATATATATCTACAGATATGGTATAATTTACATTTATCAAGAAAATATTTACGTCTTGTGTAGATGTACTACAACCTATAAAAGTATACATAGATTTTCCTACAAATCTATACTTAATATTATTCAACCTGTAACAATATGTAATAAGTCTTTAAGAATATATATACTTGAATCCATATTCATATTGTGGTTAAGAGACTACGACACTTGAATAAGAAATTTTCATATAATCACCAACAACTATCATAAACAATAATTCTCTCAACTCTTCTTACTGAATAGATTCAACTTTAAAAGATTATTCTACCATTCATTATATTATTCCAACATAATTAGATGAAATCTATCATCCATTTATCAATATGACATTTATCTAGAATTTAGTCAAGGTATTCTACCAACTATTAATCAACAGAACATTCAACCAGGGAATAGTAGATAAACATATATGAACAAAGTGATGAAACAAAGAATGGAACAACCAAGTTCCACCCAACCATAGAAAACAAAAACCAATCTACTTGCTCCATTCACTACCTAGCCTCACCATGAATCCATGAGGGAAAAATCCAAACTCCTCCTTAGCTATCGTCCTCTTTCAAAATCAGAAAAAGTTCTCCTTGCCTCACACTCAAAAACCAGTGCTCATAACAACAAGTGATATTTCTCTCCTCTGCATACTAGGCAACATTCTACCTCCTCCCATATGCTATATATGTAAAAGCATCTTGTGCCTAGGTATTTTCCCCTTGGGAATTTTCGCAGCTTTACAAATCCCTGATTTTTAGGGGCTTCCAATGGCCAAATTCTTGATTTTTCACTTGTAACATTCAACCCTGAGGTAGTTCAAACTTGTTCCCCACTCATGGATTCATGGTCAATTGATTTCAACCTGGTTGTTCCATTTGTCTCTCAGCAATAAATATAAAACATGTTTTCTTATTACAAGTTTCATAGTCAAAGATTTCGTTGGGTAATACAAATATTTTGCCAACAGTCATAATAATAAATCACAATTAACTAAATTCCAAATTCATAATTTCCATAAATGGAAATAATTTTCCAAATTCAAATTTACCAAAAACGAAAATAAATTCCTAAGTGTATTCAGAATTCAATAATAATTTATTTTGGGGGATATTATAATTTTAGAGAGTGTGTTGTGTTCTACATACTTCGAAAGATATTTACATCATATGAAATTTAGTATGCATGCACTACAAGGAAAAACCTTGCAGTGGAGCCTTTTGCAAAGGTTTTTACTATTAAAATATTGGGAAAAAATAAAAAATAAACTCCACTACAACCTCCATTATTCATAGCGGAGGTCTTAACGAATGTTCCTTATAACTTTAAAATTTTGGGTGGGAAGATATTTTAGTGGAGTTTTATTTGTTGGTTCTTGTATTGATAAAATGCACCAGTGTATTTTCAAGTAAACTACATAGGTGCACACAAAAAACTACAAAGCACTGGTGCTCTTATAATTATTACACATAGGTATACCTTTTTTATTGTATGTAGCATCGATGCTCTTTTGGTTTATGTATGCACCAATTCATATTTTTTGTTTCATGAAGCATCGATGCTTGTATAAATATTACACATCGGGTTGTTCTTTTTGTTTTATGGAACATTAGTGCTCATATAATTTGTATGCATCGGTTCCTATATTACCATGTGCACTGAAAGAAAGTGAATTTTGAAACATTTGAGGTTAGATGTCAACATCAGTGTGGATATGATATGTAAATAAATAGTACATATGTTATATGTAAAGAACTTATGCATATAGTCATCATGCACATTGTAATATTTTGAAATGACAATTATAATTGTTCTTTATGTCATTTAAATAAGTGGCACTTTTTCCAAAATTTTGGCACCAATTCTTCATTGTAATTCATATTCACCAATCTATATAACTCATAAAAATGCATCATTTAGTCAGTTCAAAAGAATATAGTGCACCAATATGGATATTTTTTAATAAATTTTTCCATTTTACAAATTTTCAATTAATCATCCCATTAATGTTATCCAATGGATTACAACTCTATTATTTGTAACAATGTAAATAATCCATCTATTAATTAATCAACAATACAAAATTTTACAACGTTCGACAATGCAATAAAATAAGAAATCAATTTTATGATATATGAATAAGTAAACCATACTCATACAAAATGAGACAATGTAAAGGTCCACAATAATGAAAATAAAACCGATATGAAATTGTTACACTTATTGGCAACATGTCCTCATGCAGTTGGGACAATATGTCGAGTACACTAAACAAAATCCTTGATTTTAATAGAAAAATATTCAAAAGCATACAACTTGGAGTAAAATTCAATTATATTTTTTGTGATTCATCATTTGAATTGATTTCATTACTTGAGATATGTTCATGTCTCATTTCTTCCACACATATAGGATATATTTTAATTTGGTTATTTAACTTAATGTTTTATTGGTCCACTTGTTTTTTTATGTTCCATCTCTTCATGTTTTATCTACAAACATAGAAAAAAGTGTAATAAGTATATCTACTTTTATATATAGTAGAATATAAATGATTGTGTAAATAAAAAACATTACCATATAATCCATTGTTTCCTAGACAATACACATTATTTTGAAGCCATGTTGCATGTCATTTTTTAAAATCTCTTATGTTGGGTGCACTCCATACTTTGTTTCATACATGTTTAATGTGTCATGGAAAAGAACAGTTGATATAATTAATATAAAAGTTTCATGTTGTTCTATTAATTATAAAGAAATGGAAGTTAAACAACATAGCTACTTACAATTTTTTCAATTAAACCTTCATACTTTAACATATACTCACAACACATACTTAACCGAATGCCTATCAATTCTTTGGCACTCTTCTTTGTATGTTACCACCTATTACAATGCATCAATGGATGAGTGTAAACTAATTATTTAAGTGGAAATACCACAAAAAACATGATATTTTAAGTAAGGAAAAAAATATAAGTACTCACAAAATTTTCCATCAACCCTGTTATTCCTCGTTATCCAATATTATGTGTTGAATGGGTGCCATTTATTTTTATTTTCTGTAGTGAAACAATTGAAAATTAGCATTTCATGTGATAATTAAATTAGATGTACATAAAAGAATAAAAGAATAATTCCATACCTCTAAAGCACGTTATTTTTGGGATGTCTCTTCATGTGACACATTTATGTTCATTTTGTTGGACAACTGAGAGGGGGGGTGAATCAGTTGTTACCGTTCTTAAACAATTATGCGTCTTTTAAAATCTTTATAGGGCACTCAATGATGACCACAATAATGGGAAATAAACAAAGGCACATTCAGCATCAGTCACATATATGAGAAAACAGAGACAGATAATTCCCGAGGAAACCCATACAGGGTAAAAACATATTTTTCTTTATATGATAAGTATTATCTACATTCTTTACATTATCATACATATGAGAACCAACTCATTGTGAGTCTACAATCTCTGTTTTGCAAGCTGCAACTTGCTGAGAGAACCAACTCTCTATTTTCTCTAGCACCCACTAGAAGGAAGCACCAACCCCCTGGTTTCTCTACCACCGACTAGAAGGAAGCACCAACTCCCTGGTTTCTCGAGCACCATCTAGAAGGAAGCACCAACTCCCTGTGTTTAAGAACCCACTTGAACCTTTGAGGACACCAGTCCTCCCTAGAACCTCCCAACCACTATGAATTATAAATTCTTTGTTATTAAAACTTATTACAGCGATATAAAATTATTCAATGGCTTACTAGCCCTGTCGTTGTTATGTTACACTGCTCTGCCCTGTCTGCATCAGTGTCTTCTGCACACCTCTATCACTTTCTATTTTTCGGCCTTTTATTCTCTATGCACCATATCCCTTGAATGCACCATTCCTCGACTGTGCATTTCGGCTCCTGCGTTCTGCCTCCTTGTACACACCTCCATTCTCCTACACAACAACAACCCCTATCTCTTCTTTGTTTATCATTCTTATAGTCTCTGTTGTCTTTGTGCATGCAATATTCGCAATGCCTCCACATGCTCACTTCACGCCAAATTTCTCCACAACTTGAGTGCTCTGTCTGATCATCATCGTGACTCTTCAACTTCTCTAGTCGTCTCCCACTCATTCAACATCACTGTATGTTATACTGAGATTCCTCAGCCTCTCTGGCAGTTTGAGACTCTTCGTCTTCTCTGTGACAGTCGAGCTCACATTCTCTGTTCTAGTTATAGGCCTCAATGCTCATCCAACTGTCAATCGCCTCCACCAACATCTTCATTCCTCTTGAAGATTCCCAGAGACTCTTCACCTCCTCTGTCAATCATCCCAAAGTGTCTTCGAGTCCTCTGGCAGAAACCATTAGTGGTTTCTGGAAGTTACACTGTGTCGTGCTACAGTAGCCCTCCAATCTTGTTCAAATTCACCTACACCATTGGATTAATTCCAAGGGATCTTGCATTCATTTCAACATTTCAGATTTCATCAATTCGACATTCGTGTGACCATGTGTCTTGACATTCCCAGTTGTGATCCCTGAAAAGGAGCTTGGTTGCTCTAGCTCTTTCCTCCATCTCTCGCTGATGTGACCAAGGGATATGACCACAGCCTTATGCATAAGGTGCTTTCCCGATTTCACATTTCATGAATCTAGAGATGAGGCATCTCAACTCTCCAAGTCGCAATCCTCGAAACCACGAAATGGCATGGGATCAGTGGTCCCGATCAACACTTGATATGATGGCTTAGATCATTTCACGATTTTGTATTTCGCGATTTTGACATTCTTGATGTTCAATGTTCTTGTCACTTCAAAGTCTTGATCCATGAAACTCTAAAATGGGGTCGGATCAATGGTCCAGATCACATCTTGATCTGACGACTGTGATTAAGTCGCAATTTCGGGATTCCTGTGGTTAATATTCTTTGACATCTCCAACTCTCAATCCACGAAACTACAAAATGGACTGGGATCAATGGTCCAGATCAAACCTTGATCTAACGAATCAGATTAAGTCATGATTTTGCATATCTCGATTTAGGGATTCTTGTCGTTAATATTCTTTGACATCTCCAACTCTCGATCCTCGAAACTCTGAAGTGATGTAAACCAGCTGACGTCACACGTGGATTGACATGTTTCGAGTAACTGGCACGTGTCACTCTGATTCGTGACTTACATGTGCCTAACTTGTCATTCCCTAGTTGTTCCATGTGTTCTTAGCTGACATGTCTTGTTTCGAGATTTCTTATTTCGGCACTTCAGAACTCCTAATGTTGAGAGTCTCTAACTTCTCCATCTCACGATTTATGAAACTCTGAAATGGAGTTTACTTTCGGGTTTCACATTTCACAAATTTAGTAGGTTAGGGAACCCCGTTCCTTTGACTTTCCAGTTAGCAAAACAACGATCTTTCACCACGTGTCCTACTCGAAGATGGATGGTCCTCCTGCTTTCGAGATTTTTTAAGCCCTCTTCCCCTAGCACTTTAAAGAACATGCAGGCTCTCCTGGATCCAATGGTGGTCGGTCCCGATGCTTGGATCTAACGCCTGAGATCTATCCTCCATATCTACGTGTTCCTCTTGTCTACATTGATATCTGACATCCATCGAGAATTCTAAATTGTTGATCCAATGATAACGGTTGCTACTCTTCTCTGATTATCATTGCATTGTTGATAATCATTGTTGTACTTAATCCATCATCGCTACTGTACTTTCCATCAATGAAAAGCATATGCTTCCTGTAAAACATGCCAACAATCTCCCCCTTTATCATTGATGGCAACTAAGGCACCCGAATTCTTTTCTCCCCCTTTGACATCAATGTCAAAGAAAAAACATGCTCCCCCTAAGCTGTTGCAGTAATTTTAGGAGGCATTAGATATTCAAATAATATAAAACTCCCCCTAAGAAGATGGACTCTTTTAGGTGTGAGACGAAATGACACCCAACTTCTGTCTGAGATATTCGAAAGGTGTCTTGGCTAGGGGTTTAGTAAAGATGTTTGTAATTTGTTCTGTAGTGGAAATGCAATGGACCTGAACAGTCTGATTTGTGACCTGCTCTCTCAGAAAATGATATTTTATGGGAATATGCCTGGTCTTGGAGTGGAATACATTATTTTTAGACACATTGATGGCACTAGTGTTATCACAATGAATTGGGATCGGTGCAGTGTATTTTACCTCTAAGTCTGCAAGTGTCTGAATCATCCATAATACCTAGGTGCAACAGGTAGAAGCAACAATGTACTATGCCTTTGTGGTTGATAAAGAAATAGATCCTTGATTTTTACTAAGCCAGGCTACTAAGGAGTCACCCAGGAAGAATGATCCTCCACTGGTTCTTTTTCTCTCATCAACATAGTTTTCCCAATCTTCATCTGAATAAATAGTCAACTAAAGATTTTGATTTCTGGGATACCACAAACCATAATTCATTGTTTCTTTTAAATACCTGAATATCCTTTTGATAGCTTGCAAATGACTCTGTTTGGGTGTAGCCCAATATCTTCCTACCATTCCAACATCATGAATTATATCTGGGTGAGATGATGTGATGTACAACAGGCTTCCTATCATTGATCCATATGAGATTTGATCAACATCAGGTGAATCATCATCCTTGCTTAATTTACATCCAGTTACCATAGGTGTACCCACAGGTTTAGAATATTCCATTTGAAACCTTTTCAACATTTCTCTTAGATATTTTTCTTGAGAAATTAACATCCCTTCGGGCCTCTAAGTAATTTGTAGACCAAGAAAAAATGACAGTTCTCCTATCATAGAGATTTCAAATTCAAACTCCATGGCAGAAGAAAACCATTGTACCAGTGAATCCTTATTACATCCAAAGATGATGTCATCTACATAGACCAATACGATGAGAAAATCATTATCCTCTGTTTTAATATATAGATTGTTGTCAGTTGTTCCTCTCTTGAACCCTTTTTCTTTGAGATACATATCCAGT
>JASDQU010100267.1:345671-355962 GCA_032191745.1 Picea mariana | reverse complement strand
ACTAACCTCACTTTGTTTCTGATAACTTGTCCTTGCACATTCAACTTATTCTTAAAGATCCATTTGGAGCCAATGACATTTTTACATTCAGGTCTTTGAACCATCTCCCACGTATTGTTTTTCTCAATCTGATCAAGTTCTTCATTCATTGCTTTAACCCAGTGGTCATCTTTGTTGGAGTCATTAAAATTCTTGGGTTACATCATGGATATGAAGGCTGTATGAGATTGTTCGATGTTTTTGATTAGCTTTCTTCTAGTTTGTACACCTTTGTCTTTTTCCCCAATTATCTGACGTACAAGATGATTCTTTTGAATGATTCTGGAGGAGGAATTTATAGTTGACTGTTGATTTGAGTTTGTCTGAGTGTATGATTCTTCATCTGATTCAGAGTCTTTGTTTTCTGATTCTTGGACCTGTTCATCTTCATCTTTAGTTGTGTCTTCTGTAGAAGACTCATTACTGTACACCTCTCTTGCTAGGATTCCTTCATCAATTTTTGCATCAATACAGTTAACCATTTTATGCAGCATCTTATTATAGCATCTGTATCCTTTACTATTTGTAGCATACCCTAAGAAAATACCTTCATCCTCCCTATCATCATATTTTCCAAGGTTCTCATCATTATTATTTATGTAGAATTTACTCCCAAAGACACTTAAGTGTTTGATTGAGGCGGGTCTTCCAAACCATAATTCATAAGGTGTCTTGTCACTTTGTAGTCTGAGGTGGGATTTGTTAAGCACATGGACTGCTGTGTGTATTTCTTTTACCCATTAGGTTTGACCAATATTCTTCTCATTCATCATTGACCTAGCCATTTCCTACATTGTTCTATTTTTCCTCTCAACTACTCCATTTTGTTGTGTAGTTCTTGGGATTGTGTATTCTCTCTTGATCCCATGCTCATCATAGAATTCGTTGAAGTCTCTTGACATAACCTCTACTCCCCAGTCTCATCTTACTACCTTAAACCTCTTCCCCATTTGAGTCTCAGTTAAAGCCTTAAATATTTTAAACTTCTCAAATGCTTCAGTTTTTTCTTTGAGAAAGGAAACCCAAGTAAGTTTGGAGTAATCATCGATAATCAGCATGAAGTAGTTTTCTTTCCCTGTGCCTTCCTGTCTCAATGGTCCACATAAATCCATATGAACTAGCTGGAGTGGTTTCTTTGTTGAAGTAAATCTCTTGGACTTAAACTGTGTCCTGTTTTGCTTCCCTACTTGACAAGGTTTACACATTGAGTCTTGGGGCTTTGATATTCTCAGAAGATATTTTACTGCCTCGAGGTTTTTGAGTTTGATGAAGTGGTCAAAGTTTAGATGTCCAAGTCTCTTATTCCATAACCAAATTTCATCGTGTTTTCTTAGATGACATTCTTCTCTATTTTCTTTCAACACATATACATTATTTTCTGTCCTTACGCCTTTGGCCACCACTTGTCCTGAGTTTACAGAATTTATCTTACAGTCCTTGGATGTGAACAACACCTCACATCCTCTGTCACACATTTGACTTACACTGAGCAGATTATGTTTCAGCCCATCCACAAGTAGATCATCTTGGGATTTTCCTTTTCCATTACTTAAGCTCACCATNCTCCCGTCATGTGTTTGGAGCATCCACTATCTATATACCAAGGGTTCATTTTTCTTTGAGCAGACAATACTAATCCACACTTGTTACTTTCCTTCTTCTTCCAAAACTTGACATTTTTAGCAGGGGATTTCGAATTAGGTTCATAGTTCCTTAACCAACAATCAATAGATTTATGTCCAAAGTTATGACAGGTGTAGAATTCAACCTAATTATTCAATAAGTCAAACTTATTATTGCAGTGTTGCCTACTTATTGACTGTTGATTATTTCTTGGTCTCCTTAGTTGTATGTGTCCAAACTTAATTTGGCAATTTGCAGTCTGTGAAGGATTATTACTTAACTGTATCATTCTTTGTTGTGGGAAATATTTATTCCTTTGAAATCTTAATTTCTCATGTCTAAGTCTTAAGGAACAATTTACAGCTTTGTGACCAAAGTTAGAACAGTAGAAATAATAGCCATAGAAAAATTCTTTGTACCTGGAAAATGGTTGTCTTCTTTGAGCAAATTGATTTCTTTCTTGCTGATGACGTATTTCAGAAGAGAGAGAATTGTTTCTTCGTTCTACAGATTCAATACTGGCACCTTTTTCTTTACTCGTCCTGGGTGGCTGATTGTCTTGTTTTGTTTCTGCAAGTTTGTTATTTTCATTGGTTGTACTTTTGACAAACTTGATGGGTTCTTCATTTCCTGGCTTTCCACTGCTTGATCCCTCTTCATAACCCAAACCAGTTTTCAGCTTTGGATTCCTTTGCTGATTCAGAATGGGGGCTAATCCTTCTAAGGCTTTGATACTTGACAAATTATGATTATACAAGGATTGAAACTTCTCCATTTCTTTCCTTGTTTTCACTACTTCTTATTCTAATGATTCACATCTTGCCTTCTTTTCTGATAGCTGTTGTTTCAGAATCTCTTCGGTTTTCTTTGCCTCTTCCAATACTACTTTTAGTAGGACAAGGTCCTTATTAGGTTCTTTACTGTCTTTATCAAACTGTATCAACAATTTTCTTTACTTTCTTTTCTTGATTCTTAGTCTGTGAATCTCTTCCAATGCACTGATCAGTTCTCCTTCCATGTCAACCACAACTTCTTCTTCATTAACATCACTCCCTATGCTATTATTGTTATAGTCCTCTTTGGCCATAAGTATGAAGTCATTTAGTTTATCTTCAATAGATGAATCATTGTCTTCATCATCTGAAGGATCATCATCATTGTGTGCACAAAGACTTTTCTTCTTAAAGTTATTCTCTTTAAAGAAATTTATGTGTCTATATTTCTCCTCATCATCACAAGTCTGATCCTTTCCTTTGTGGGGTCATTTATTTGCAAAATGACCTATCCTACCATAGTTAAAGCATTTGAAAGATAGTTTACCTTTGTATTTTCCTGATCCCTTCTTCAGTCTCTTCACAAATTTTGCTTCAATTTCATCGGGCTCAGAATCCTCATTCTTGTCTGCTTTAAATGATGCTTCTCTGGAGGTGGTTTTATCTTTAACTATTCTCATTTCATATGCAGTCAATGTTCCTAGAAGTTGGTCAAACTGTAAGTTTTTTAGATCATTAATTTCTTCTATAGAAAAGACCTTCGGGTTGAACCTATCTGGGAGAGATCTCAAGATTTTCTGAACTAAAGAAGGTTCCCCAATTGTTTCACCAAGTGCCTTCATTGCATTTACCATTTCTTGTACTCTCAGAAAGTATTTTCCAATAGTTTAATCTTCCTTCATATTCCTTCATATTCAGCTGTTCAAACTGTGTTTTGTAGGTTTGAAGCTTTGCATCCTTTACCTTCTCATTACCCTCATAACTGCTAATGAGTTTGTCCCACATTTCTTTGGCAGTTCCTAGGTGCATAGCTTTTACGAATTCTGCTTTTGCAAGCCCACTCAAGATAGAATTCATAGCCTTAGCATTGAAGCTAAATTCTAGTTTGTCATCCTTATTAGCTAGCACAACTGGCTTTACATAACTAGTATCTACCACATCCCAGACATCTGAACCTAAAGCCATTATGTAGGTTCTCATTCTAACTTTCCAGAAAGCAAAGTTTGTTCCATTGAATAGAGGGGCCTTATTGGTTGAATTTCCTTCATGTCTTGAAATGTTTAAGATCTAGGATTTACCCTTAGCTAAAAAGGGGCTGGCTCTGATACCAATTGTTGGACAACTGAGAGGGGGGGGTGAATCAGTTGTTACCGTGATTAAACATTTATGCTTATTTTAAAATATTTATAGGGAACTCAATGATGATCATAATAATGGGAAATAAACAAAGGCACAATCAACATCAGTCATATATATGAGAAAATAGAGACAGATAATTCCCGAGGAAACCCATACATGGTAAAAACCTCTTTTTCTTTATATGATAAGTATTATCTACATTATTTAAATTATCATACATATGAGCACCAACTCATTGTGAGGTTACAACCTCTATTTTGTAAGTTGCAACTTACTGAGAGCACCGACTCTCTGTTTTCTCTAGCACCCACTAGAAGGAAGCACCAACCCCCTAGTTTCTCTAGCACCGACTAGAAGGAAGCACCAACTCCCTAGTTTCTCTAGCACCATCTAGAAGGAAGCACCAACTCCCTGTGTTCAAGAACCCACTTGAACCTTTGAGGACACCAATCCTCCCTAGCACCTCCCAACCACCTTGAATTATAAATTCTTTGTTACTAAAACTTATTACAGCAATATAAAAGTATTCAATGGCTTACTAGCTCTGTCATTGTCCTGTTACACTACTCTGCCCTGTCTGCATCAATGTCTTCTGGACACCTCTATCACTTTCTATTCTTCGGCCTTTTATGCTCTATGTGCCATATCCCTTCAATGCACCATTCCTCAATTGTGCATTTCTGCTCCCGCGTTCTGCCTCCTTGTACGCACCTCCATTCTCCTACACAGCAACAACCCTTATCTCTTCTTTGTTTAGCATTCTTATAGTCTATGTTGTCTTTGTGCATGCAATATTTGCAATGCCTCTGCATGCTCACTCTGTGCCAAATTCCTTCACAACTTGAGTTCTTTGTATGATCATCATCGTGACTCTTCATCTTCTCTGGTCGTCTCCCACTCATTCAACATCATTTTATGTTATACTGAGATTCCTCAGCCTCTCTGGTAGTTTGAGACTCTTCTTCTTCTCTGTGACAGTCGAGCTCACCTTCTTTGTTCCAGTTACAAGAATCAATGCTCATCTAGCTATCAATCACCTCCACCAATATCTTCATTCCTCTCGAATACTCATAGAGACTCTTCACCTCCTCTGTCAATCATCCCGAAGTGTTTTCAAGTCCTCTGGTAGAAACCATCAATGGTTTCTGGCAGTTACACTGTGTCGTTCTACAATAGACCTCCAATATTTTTCAAATTCACCTGCACCATTGGATTGATTCCAAGGGATCTTGCATTCATTTTGGCATTTTGGCTTTCGGCAATTCGACATTCGTGTGACCATGTGTCTCGACACTCACAGCTGCGATCCCCGAAAAGGATCTTGGTTGCTCTAGCTCTTTCTTCCATATCTCGTTGATGTGACCACAGCCTTATGCATAAGGCACTTTCTCGATTTCACATTTCGTGAATCTGGAGATGAGGCATCTCAACTCTCAAAGTCGCGATCCCTGAAACCCTGAAATGGCATGGGATCAACAGTCCCGATCAACACTTGATCTGACGGCTCATATCATTTCATGATTTCGCATTTTGTGATTTCGACATTCTTGATGTTCAGTGTTCTTGTGACTTCAAAGTCTCGATCTACCAAACTCCAAAATGGGGCTCAATAGTCCAGATCACATCTTGAACTGACGACTGCGATTAACTCGCAATTTCACATATCACGATTTCAGGTTCTTGTGGTTAATATTCTTTGACATCTCCAACTCTCGATCCGCGAAACTACAAAATGGACTGGGATCAATGGTCCAGATAAAACCTTGATCTAACGGCTCAGATTAAGTCGTGATTTCGCATATCTCGATTTAAGGATTCTTGTGGTTAATATTCTTTGATATCTCCAACTCTCGATCCCCAAAACTCCGAAGTGATGTAAACTAGCTGACGTCACACGTAGATTGACACGTGTCGAGTAACTGCCACATGTCACTCTGATTTGTGACTTACATGTGCCTGAAATGTTGAATCATATTGACACTTTTCATTTCCTGGTTGTGCCAAGTGTTCTTAGCTGACATGGTTTGTTGACGTTTCTTGTTTCGAGATTTCACATTTTGGCACTTCGGGACTCCTAATGTTGAGAGTCTTTGACTTCAACATCTCTCAATTTCTGAAACTCTGAAATGGAGTTTACTTTGGGGTTTCACATTTCGCGAATTCAGCAGGTTAGGGAACCCCATTTCTTTGACTTTCTAGTCAGCGAAACGACAATCTTTCGCCATGTGTCTTACTCGAAGATGGACGGTCCTCCTGCTTTCGTGATTTTCTAAGCCCGCTTCTCCTAACACTTTAAAGAACGTGCAGGCTCTCCTAGAACCAACTGTGGTCGGACCTTGCACTCGAATCTAACACCCGAGATATATCCTCCATATCTGCATGCTCCTCTTGTCTACATTGATATCTGACAACCATCAGGAATTTTGAATTGTTGATCCAACGATCACGATTGCTTCTCTTCCCCGATTATCACTGCATTGCTGATCATTGTTGTTGTACTTAATCCATCATCGTTGTTGTACTTTCCATCAATGACAAGCATACGCTGCCTGTAAAACATGCCAACACATTTCTGTTACCATCTCCTTATACACTTTTTTGGACATCCCCATTAGCATGTACTCATTTTCTCCCTGTTTTTCCATTGGAATTTATGTGACATGTCTTAACAAACACACATAATTAATTAAAACATAAAGATAATTCATATATATAAATTTTTAATACAACTCAATGAACTTGCTTTGATCTCTTATTGGGATAGGATACCATCATGGTCATTGTAGTAAGTTATTTTCCTTGAACTTATATCAGCCATATTCTATAAAAAAAAAATCTATGAATCATGAGTGTAACACCCCAGGTTTCGAGCCCCCATTTTAAATAATGTATTGTTATTAAAGGGTCAATATGCCCCATAAATGTAATTTAATGATCATTATTAATAATAAAAACATCGTTGGCTACTAGACAGATAAGGACTAGCCTTATAGAGGGCTATGATTCCACAAGAGAGGGAACTTGAGGGACTATGTGTTTATTTCCTATTTTTTTATTACCCTTTTTGTCTAAGGGAGGGGATTGGTTACATAAGATTCTTGGGGAAGGCCAAAAGTTTACTTAAACCCACCTCTAGTTCGATGGGGGGATTTTGATTGATGACGTGTTCGTTGTTTTCCTATTCACTCACTCATTTTTGCCTCACGCACTCCCATGCACACACTCCCACGCACACACTCTCATGCACCCCTTGACCCATTCATCGACCATCCTCACCTATGTCTTGACTTGGCATGGGAAACAAATCTAATGAAGAATTTAGCGATGAGATAGTTGGTTGTATTGGTCACTAGTGTGATCCAGCCTTGACCTGGGGCCTGCATGTTTGAAATTCATTGGCCTGTGCCCTTTTTTTCTGACAAGTGCGAGTCCTAAGAGTCCCAACATTGATATTATATATGAGATGTGATGGAGGCCATGAAAATAAAGGAGAAGGACTACCTGAGGGATTGTGTGGTATAGAAGGGTGGAGGTCCAGTCTCTTGGGGCGGTACAGGCCAGGTAGAAGAGAGTTGGGTACTTGGATTGTTGTTGGTTTCGAGAAACCTGTGAGAGCTTGAGAGATGACTGGTTTGGGAACCCAATTACACTTTGGAACCATCCTTATGGATTCATAGCCCTGGCTCGGGGGTGACACTGTTGATGAGATTTGGAGCAATCATGTCTATGGTTGGGTGGAACATCCTTGGTCTACAATCAGTCAGTGTCATATTTCATAAAGATAAGTGCTCTCTGTCGTGATATTATTATTTGTGTATGAATGTATTTCGACTGTGTATATTTGATTATCATTTAATATAATATTTAGATTATGCATGTTTGCTGGATATTGTTGTGCATGTCATTAAATATATTATCTTATGCATCCTTAATATATAAAGAAGGTGTCAACATAAGAAAGAAGTCTGAGGGTGGGTTTGCAGGTAGTGTACCCCGGGCCTGTGGGTGGCTAGGTATGTTAAAGTTTGGTATCATAGCTTCTGGTTGAAACACTAGTCTGGTATGGGTCGGGTCTATTAGTCAGAGCCTCGTGGTTGAGATCAAACTCTGACCGTGAAATTGAAAATCTCAGGAGGAATGGCATTGCAAAATAGGATATGGAACATCATAGATCCTCTATAAGGGTTCGAAGGATCATGACTATCTATTTTGAATTCTAGAGCGATCGCCACTATAGGATTAGGAGAGATCCAAGATCGTTGGATCGGAAGACAGGTGAACAAGGGTCATCTGATGAAAATAAAGAAAGGGATAAGGTCGCGACCATCATATCCCAATGGAGAGAGAGATCAATGACCAACAGGAATTATGGGGAATCAAGTTGCATGGGAGATAATTTCCCAAGGCGGTCCCGCAATCCAAACCATGGTTTAATCGAGGGATTAGGTGTCAACATCAGGAGAATTGCGGGGTGAAAATTGGGTTACTCCAAACCGCTGATGCATGTGCCCGCAAATTTGAAAGGCATGAAGTGATGTGAAAAATTAGGGCTCAAACATAGAAACTCTGAATATACGAAGTATATGGGGACTGTCGATCCATAGGGGGACATGCGTCAACCGATCGTGTGCTCCGGGTGAAAGAACTCTGGGGAAGAGAGAGCAAGGAAAAGTTGAGAGTTGAAACTCCCAAATCCCAGAGAGCTGGAGACTTGAAGTAAATGTCGACTGTTGGATTGTTCGAAGTAGATCCTAACCGTCGATCACCAAGAGGTTACGTGATAGTAGATTAGTAACTCTAGAGAAATATTTTCGAGAGGCTTTCGGTTGAGTTTTGAGACTCCTGAATCTTGCAGAGTCGTAGAGCCAAAGAAAACCTAGACCGTCCGATCATCATAGAGGATCTCAACCATTTCTTTGCCGAGAGCGATGTGTCACTAGATCCATGGATTCAGATAAAAGCTAGTGGGTCCATATGAGTTCAAAGTTAGATATTGTTAAATTTTTAATTAAAATAATGTACCAAGGCAAGTGTTTCTCTTCCCTAGGGGCCTAAGGGGAGAAATTGTCGAAATTGGGTCTTAGTCAAATTAATTTGTGAGATGAAAATTAAAAGATAACTTTATGATTAAAGTGAGGGTGAGTGAAGAGACACAAAATCTCAGCCACCCATCTAATTTAATCTCAACTATTAGATTAGAAAACTCCTCACCTTCCCTCATGAGGTTGATTAAGGCAAATGGGCGCACCCATTCTTGTGTGGAAGAAGTGTAAGAAATATTGGTGAGAGGCCAAGAGGCTTTTTGGTGAGATGCCAAGAGCAAGAGGAAGAAACAACAGTCTTGTTGAGAGAACATGAGAGGAGCTGAAGAATTCTTGTTGAGAAAACAAGAGAGAGCAAGAGAGAGATCGAGCTGAAGAAAAGAGACAGCAGCAGCAATTTCTGGGAGCACTGGCATGCATTCCAAGGTTGCCGAATAGCATTGAGTGGCACAGAAATTGAATCTTAACAGAGTTTTGGCACAAATTTCGTGACAGTCCATACAACATTAATTGTCGTACTGTTGTACGAATTTCTGGTTTAGAAATTGAGGAGCAAAGCTACAGGAATGTCCAGATAAGTTTGTGTAAATATCTGAAGATGAAAATGCTGTAAAAGAATTTCTCAGAGTCTCATAAATAATACAAATCCCTCTCCAACTGGTTTTCCCCTTGTGGGTTTTTCTAGGGTCGAAGTTAGACCGAAAATATTTGTTTCTAATATTTTCTGAGTTTTGCATATTGCTGATATTTAATTTCTGCGTTGAAAACGATGTTCATAATCCTCATGTTTCAATTCTGAAATTTATTTTCTGTTCAGAAATTTATTTTCTATTAAGTTTTTAGATGCTGAAACACCACTGTAGATTATGCTGAAACACCGCTGTAGTATATGCTGAAACACAGTGCTGAGTATATGTTGAAACACCAGGCTATAGCATATGCTGATGCTGAAACACCGCTATGAGCAGATGCTGAAACACCAGGCTGTAGCATATGCTGATGCTGAAACACCACTGTGAGCAGATGTTGAAACACCACTGTAGCATATGCTGAAACTGAGTTTGGCATTTAAATTTGGTAGAAAATTCAGTGAGCCTGAAACTGGGTGGGATTTTGAAAAATTAACATGGTATCAGAGCTGAGTTGAAGAAAGGAAGAAATTTCAGCAAACAGAAAATAGGACAGCAGTCACTTCACAGGGCAGAGTTTTGAATTTGTGATTTTCAGCAGAAAGAGGGTCATGGCTACTAGTTTGAGGGTTGAAGACAGACTTGATGGGGCAACAAATTTTGGTGCTTGGAAGGAGAGGATGATCTTTCTTTTGCAAGAGAATGAGTTGTGGGACATTGTGGAGAATACCACTACTCATCCTGTTGTGGTACCTACTGATGCTACTCTTCTTGCAGCCTATAATAAGAAGAGTATCAAGGCTAAGAGATTTATTCTTGATGCCAT
>JASDQU010100267.1:294578-333628 GCA_032191745.1 Picea mariana | reverse complement strand
TGGGAACGTCTTTGGGATGACTTTGTTCAGGAGGAGACCCGGAGAGGTTATGTGCATGGCAGTTCATCTACTGGTCATGAGGAGGAGAATGTGGCTCTTGCTACCACTAGCAAGAAGAAGTTCATAAAGGGTCCAAAGGGAAGACAGAAGCCCAAGGGTGAAGGGAAGAAAGACATGAGCAAAGTCAAGTGCTTTGCTTGCCATAAGTTTGGGCACTATGCAGGACAATGTCCAAATAAGAAGAAGAAACAAACAACAGCTTCAGCAGAAGTGGAAGAGTTTTCCACCAAGTTTGACAAGGAATTTTCATTGATTTCATGTCTAATGTCGAGGACCACTACTCCCGATACTTGGTATATTGATAGTGGTGCCTCTCGCCATATGACAGCAGTTCGTGAGCACTTGATGGATCTTACACAGTGTGGAGATGCAGAGGTAGTGCTTGGAGATGACCGTGAGGTCAAGGTGGCTGGTTGTGGGACCGTATCATTTCGGAGGGAGTCTTTGCCTCCCATGACTTTGACAGAGGTTCTTTATGTTCCAGGATTGAAGAAGAACTTAGTGTCATTTTCTACTATTGAGGAGAAGGGCTCTGAGGTCTTGTTCCATGATGGGAAGGTGCTTCTTTTCCCCAAAGGGTCTAGCATCACTTCGGCAAAAGTTATTGGTACTAGACATGAGAGGCTGTACAAGTTCTTGTTCCAGCCAGTGTGAGCATTGATTCATTCTACCAGCAGCAACGACGACCTATGTGAGATATGGCACAGGAGGATGGCACATTTGTACCATGGGGCTTTGCGAGTTCTGAGGGAGATGGTGACGGGTGTTCCAGATTTCAGTTCAGAGCACCATGAGTTGTGCAAGGGGTGTACCTTGGGAAAGTACACCAAGACTTCTTTTCCGAGCAGTGACAGTAGAGCGGCAGGGATACTTGATCTTATACATTCAGATGTATGTTGCCCAATGTCTTCAGCATCGTTGACTGGATCCCTATACTATGTTGTATTCATTTATGACTTCTCTCGGAAGTCCTTGATTTTCTTCATTAAGACCAAAGGACAGGTCTTCAGCTGGTTCCAAGAGTTCAAAGCTCTTGTGGAGAACCAGACAGGGAAGAAAATCAGAGTCTTGAGATCAGACAATGGGGGTGAGTATACCTCCAAGGAGTTTATGGATTTTTGTGCAGGAGAGGGCATCAAGAGGGAGTTGACTGTTCCTTACAACCCGCAACAGAATGGGGTTTCTGAGAGGAAGAACAGGGCCATTGTTGGGGCTGCGAGAGCCATTCTACATGATCAGGGGCTGCCACTATTTCTATGGGCTGAGGCATGCTACACTGCAGTTTATCTGCAGAACAGGAGTCCTCACAAGGCTGTGGGGAGCATGACTCCTGAGGAGGCTTTCTCTGGGAAGAAGCCTGAGATGGGGCACTTTCGAATTTTTGGGTGCACCACATATTCGTATGTCCCTTCTGAGAATAGGACAAAGCTGGAGCCCATGGCAGAGAGAGGCATCTTTGTTGGGTACAGTGAGACTTCAAAGGCTTTCCGTATTTACCTTCCTTCCTTGAGGAAGACTGTCTTGAGGAGGGATTTCAGATTTGAGGAGGACAGAGCCTTTAGGAAGTCTAGAGGGACAGAGAGAGGTGAGAAGTCTTCATCTCAGATTCAGGTGAGCCCGCAGCAGACTACAGTGACACAGATTTCGGGGCCACCAATTTCAGTGACAGGGCCACAGAGTTCAGGTTCGCAGGCTACCGATCCACAGGTTTCAGGATCAGGTACTTCAGGGTCTACTACAGGATAATTGTCTTCAACAGATGGGGTTGAGCAGGGATAGTCCCCTCCACAGGACACTACTTCAGAGAGGAGGAAGCCCAAGTGGCTTCGGGAAATTTTGAGTGATGCACAGGTTTCAGTGAGGAATCCCAAGCAGGCAATGAGAGAGAGTAAACCTCCCGAGAGGTTTTGCAGCTACATCGCGATGGTGAGAAGTATTCGGGAGTCTGAGCCTTCCACTTTTGAGGAGGCCACTAGTAGACAGGTATGGAGAGATTCCATCATGAAGAACAATGTCTGGGAAGTTGTTCCTAGACCTGAAGGGAAGTCGGTGGTGACTTCCAAGTGGCTCTACAAGCTAAATCATGCTGCGGATGGCAACATTGAGAAGTACAAAGATCGCTTTGTGGATCGGGGGTTTTCACAGGTTGAGGGAGTCGACTATGATGAGACCTTTGCGCCGGTTTCTCGATACACTTTGATCAGGGCAGTGATCTCCATTGCAGCAGAGATGAGTTGGAAGATCCACCAGATGGATGTGAAGACCACATTTCTGAATGGTATTATTGAGGAGGAGGTATACATTGAGAAACCATTGCGCTTTGAGGTGCATGGAAGAGAGTCTCATGTGTGTAGACTGAAGAAGGCATTGTATGGGCTGAAACAAGATCCCAGAGCTTGGTATTCGAGGATAGATGCCTATTTGCAGCAGTTGGGTTTTGAGAAGAGTGAGGCGGATCCCAACCTATACTTCATTGTGGTTGGAGAGGATCCTCTCATTCTTCTGCTGTATGTGGATGACCTTTTTATTACGGGGGCAGAGAGACTCATCAACAACTGCAAGGAAAGTCTTTCTTCAGAGTTCGAGATGACAGACATTGGACTGATGCATTACTTTTTGGGATTGGAGGTTTGGCAGGAGCCTGGACACATCTTCCTGGGACAGCGGAAGTATGTGTGTGATATTCTGAGCATATTTCAGATGGGGGATAGCAGGCCCATGACCACTCCCATGATTACCAACTGGAAGAAGCTTCATGCTTTTGAGTCACAGTTGGTGGATTCCACTTTGTATCGTCAGTTGATCAGGTCATTGATGTATTTGGTCAATACCAGGCCAGATATTTGTTTTGTTGTTAACACTCTTAGTCAGTTCATGGTGGAGCCGAGGAGAGTGCATTGGGTGGCAGCAAAACATGTGCTCAGGTATCTTTGTGGTACAGTAGATTATGGTCTAGACTATCATAGAGGAGATGGAGTTCGTCTGGTTGGCTATACAGACTTAGATTGGGCAGGATGTGTCAATGACAGGAAAAGCACTTCAGGGTGTTGCTTTGGATTGGGATCAATAGTTGTGTCTTGGTTCAGTCAGAAGAAGAAGTCAGTGGCTTTGAGTTCGGCAGAGGCTGAGTATATGGCAGCTAGTCAGGCTAGTTGTGAGGCCCTTTGGCTTCGCAAGATGCTAATTGGATTGTTCGGTGTGCAGTTGAGGCATACCATGATTTACTGTGATAATCAGAGTTGCATTAAACTCTCAGAGAATCCAGTTTTTCATGACCGGTCTAAGCATATCAAGATTTGATATCACTTCATCCGTGATTATGTTCAGAGAGGAGTTGTGGAGCTGCAGTACATATCTACTGAGGAGCAGGTTGCAGACATACTCACCAAGGCATTGAGCATGGGCAAGTTTGTATTTTTCAGGGACAAGCTTGGAGTAGTGAGTAACACTTTCCTCGGTATGAGGGAGTGTTAACTTTTTAATTAAAATAATGTACCAAGGCAAGTGTTTCTCTTCCCTAGGCGCCTAAGGGGAGAAATTGCCAAAATTGGGTCTTAGTCAAATTAATTTGTGAGATGCAAATTAAAATATAACTTTATG
This sequence comes from Picea mariana, assembly GCA_032191745.1. NCBI lineage: Eukaryota > Viridiplantae > Streptophyta > Pinopsida > Pinales > Pinaceae > Picea > Picea mariana. The sequence goes on along the minus strand of JASDQU010100267.1, from coordinate 329,968 downwards.
ATTAAAGTGAGGGTCAGTGAAGAGACACCAAATCTCAGCCACCCATCTAATCTAATCTCAGCTATTAGATTAGAAAACTCCTCACCTTCCCTCATGAGGTTGATTAAGGCAAATGGGCGCACCCATTCTTGTGTGGAAGAAGTGGAAGAAATATTGGTGAGAGGCCAAGAGGCTTTTTGGTGAGATGCCAAGAACAAGAGGAAGAAACAACAGTCTTGTTGAGAGAAAAAGAGAGGAGCTGAAGAATTCTTGTTGAGAAAACAAGAGAGAGCAAGAGAGAGGTCGAGCTGAAGAAAAGAGACAGCAGCAACAATTTCTGGGAGCACTGGCATGCATTCCAAGGTTGCCGAATAGCATTGAGTGGCACAGAAATTGAATCTTAGCAGAGTTTTGGCACAAATTTCATGACAGACCGTACAACATTAATTGTCGTACTGTTGTATGAATTTTTGGTTTATAAATTGAGGAGCAAAGCTACAGGAATGTCCATATAAGTTTGTGTAAATATCTGAAGATGAAAATGCTGTAAAAGAATTTCTCAGAAGCTCATAAATGATACAAATCCCTCTCCAACTGGTTTTCCCCTTGTGGGTTTTTCCAGGGTCGAAGTTAGACCGAAAATATTTGTGTCTAATATTTTCTGAGTTTTTCATATTGATGATATTTAGTTTCTGCGTTGAAAATGATGTTCATAATCCTCATGTTTCAATTCTGAAATTTATTTTCTGTTCAAAAATTTATTTTCTATTAAGTTTTTAGATGTTGAAACACCGTTGTAGCTTATGTTGAAACACCGCTGTAGTATATGCTGAAACACACTGCTGAGTATATGCTGAAACACCAGGCTGTAGCATATGCTAATGCTGAAACACCACTGTGAGAAGATGCTGAAACACCAGGCTGTAGCATATGCTGATGCTGAAACACCACTGTGAGCAGATGCTGAAACACCGCTGTAGCATATGCTGAAACAGTGCTGAAACTGAGTTTGGCATTTAAATTTGGTAGAAAATTCAGTGAGACTGAAACTGGGTGGGATTTTGAAAAATTAACAGATATTTCTAGATTCCAGAGTCCCAAAGGAATCGTAGTCGTTGATCCGTAGGAGACACGTGTCAGTGGATCAAAAGCCCCAGATAAAAACCTTTTCAAGGAAAAAGTTTGAAGTTTGAGATCTCTGAAGTTCGGAGCCTTGAAGTAAAACATAGTCATCATATTGAGGAAGACACATGGAGAAGATCTGTGAACTCTAGGTAAGACCCAAAGTTAATCGTGGTCGTCCGATCTAGGAGGACACATGGCGACAGATTGTCTAGTTCGAGAATTCAGAGTTTGGGAGAATTGGAAGTGTGTTATTTTGAAAAATCCTAAATCCCAAAGAGTTGAAGTGATGGGGCACGATGACGTCACCTATAGGTGATGTGGACCCTAGAATCTCTTAAATACATGGCTTACAGACATCACCTGGGATGACATGGACGAATGGGATGTGTGCCACATGTCAGTAAGATTTGATCTTTTGGAATATTGAAAAGTTGATTAGAACATAACACGTGTCACCCACTTGATTGGGCCACGTGTCCGCTTCCAACATTTCTTCACGTGGTGACATATCATGTAGTCTGAAAGACTGGGCACTCTAGAAGGGAAATATGTGACAAGTTGCATTGGTTCGAAAACTCCCAAATCTAGAAGTGTATATCAACCATCGATTCCAAAAGACATGTGTCGAAGGATTGTCGACTTCGGGTGAAAGCACTCCAGGAGAAAGTGTAGGAGGGAAGTTTTAAACTCCGGAAGCCTGAAGAGTCGAAGCGATTCATAGTCGTTGATCTATGGGATTACACCCATCGGTATATCATGAACTCTAGGTAAAAGCGTTCTAGGAGGAGGCAAGCGAGGAAATTTGAGACTTTTGAGGCACGATGTCCCAAAGTGGATCCTGATCGTTGATCATGAAGGCGGATGAGGACCATTGATCTGGTCCTGGTTGAAGGTTTTGAAGTCCCGAATCTCTGGACAATCTCTTTTTCAACTAAGTGTAGGGTCATGGCCTTGGTCATATGAAAATTGAGAGCTTAGGAAAGGAGGGCTAAGGGAAAAATTGGTTTTCCTTGAGATAGAAAAGTGCCAAGGAAGGATTTAGCTGCAGTTTCTAGTCGTGGTTACTTGGGAGGTGGTTGTAAGGAATCACCTACGCAGGGTGAAATTCTATGACAACCCAGTAATAATAGGCCACTATTATTTTCATAGAATGGGGATATGATCTCCATGAACAAAAACGATAAAGAGACCTCTAGAATGGTTCGACAATTTTGTTTATCATATGCATAATTCTAACAAAATGGTCACTTGCACATTTTGCAGAATAAAGAGGCTTAAGAACGTCAACTCATGATGTTTATTGAGGAAATGTAAGAAGGTGAGGGAGCCTCCATTCATGAGAAGGAGGTCGAAGGCTAGAACACCAGAGTTGGCAATGTAGAGACAAAGTCTAATGGATGCAAGGGAAAATAAGAGAAGGAAACATTAATAAAAATAGTAAGAAGCCTGAAGAGGGAAGTGCATAGCTACAAAGAAGACAATGAGAGACTGATGAGAGATCAAAGTCACATAAATTCTCTAGTGTTGTAGATCTTAAATCATTTTCAGAGGAAAACGAAGAAGGGATCAAACTCAAGACAAGAGGAATATGGAAGGTGTCATTAAAGAAGAGATGCTTGTGGAAGTGTTGGTTATTCCAAAAGTGCTAGCAGATCTCATGGAAACCACTCACCTCCTTACTGAGGAAGAAATTTTTATGCATCGAATGATCCCATAAGTATTCCAAAGGTGTATCATGTCAGACACCAGAGAAGGAAATTGTAAATAACCCCAAATTTACCAACATAATTTTTTTTTACTGAGGAACATTAATATTCAATTTGTTATAGGAGACTTGTAGTTAATAGATGTAGGTATTTATCATCAATGTTAATTGTTAATCTCTGTGATATTCTCATTTTCTGGCTATCGAATGATGAACAATCACAACACAAACATTTCTACTCTAACTTAACTCTTACTGCATAGAACTCCTATACGAATAATCTCTACATTATAAGATCCATCCCTTTAAACCCTTCATTCCTAATGGTATTCTAATACTTATACACACACACACACACACACACACACACACACACACACACACACAGATATATATATATATATATATATATATATATATATATATATATTAAATTGGAATTAGGACTCATATTACTATACTCTTCCCTAAGTATGAGCTCCTACAATTGCACACAAGGACAAATATTTGAATTTCGAAATAAAACTTGTATACCATGTACAATATAATGTGGTCAAAAGTATACGTTCTTAGTGGAAATGTTTTGGTTTAACATAAGGTGTTCACATTACTTCACATGACCAAATACCTCGAATGATTCACCTTTGATTACTTGTCATGTATTGATCTCTCAGTTTATATTAGCATGAAGGTTTGATACAAGCATAACCCTAACAATTCGTGTAACCCTGTATTAACTGGACGATGTCTAAACTAAACGATAATTAGTTAGAGTTCGATGGTCCTATTTGTTATATCATTAAGGGTCTATCCTTTACTTCACACCTCTTAATTTGAAAGGAAGGTTTTTTCAGACATGAATTAAACCTTTGAATCGACCATTAATGGAGACCCTGTGAGTACGAAGTTCGAGGGTTAAAACTTATCCCCTTGTACAATATGATTGTGCCATATCTTTCCCATCACATGGCTAGATCTAGCCTTCGTACCATCATTATTTACTTTGTGAAGTCGGGGTTCATTAGGGAGATATGAGTTTCTTTTCTCATTTGGGAAGTTTTCTGAATTAGCTCTGTGTTTATTTCATAGTGAGGGAGGTCGATGACCTGGAGGATTACTTCTCTATGGAAGCATGCAAGTGTACCCGACTTCCATGGTAAGTCATCATACTTCCTATGTTCTTTGGGTTGGATGAAACCTTTAGGATTTTCATTACAGTGGAAATAATACTATGTATTAAAAACACTTTTTACGACTTGCAGTGAAGGTTTTTTCCCCATTATCATTATTTTGTTCCTTATTTCCCTAGGCTATTTCTAGTCTGGGATAAGTAGAATTCTCGGTTGTTTATCCTCAAATTTTCCTGAAAGGATCGACATCCCATCTTCTTTTTTTTATTTCCAACGAATTTGTACAGACATTGTTTCGTATGTATTTTATTTTAGGGTTTCGTTATCCCCTACATTCTTTACGGTTACTCTATTGCTATGCAATGTTATCTGGTGTTGAGCCTCTTCTCGTCTAGGAATTGAACACACACACTATGCAATGCATGTTATATTGCGTTTTTAATTGGGAACCCACCGTTTTGTAGGTTCTATTAGACCCTTAGATGGTTCTTATGATCATAATGTTTTTTTTTAAGATTAATGTATTTCCATTCGGTACAATAATGAAATATGGGGATTCTATATTCCGAACAGAATACCCTACAACATACAAATATTTGAGTCAGTAATAAATTTGTGGGTTTAGGTGTTTCCTGCTTTTGTTATCGTTTTCTGTGGATGGTAACCGCCATTCGTCGCCTAGTAAATTCGGCAAGAATGTTAACTCTGTATTTATACTTCGAATAAAACATCCTCTCCAACACAGACTGTTGGCTCAAGTTATATTTTGATGGTGTCATTGGAATATAGCTTTTAATTCAATGGTTACATTTTGAGCAATGTATTTGGCCTCCTCACATTGTGTGAACCCGTGTAGTTCGGATTTCAAAGTTAATATTGTTTGTTTATTTATTTTCCTTAAGAGTTTGACTTAATCGATTTGGTAACCAATTCTAATGATGGGACCCTATTGTTGCGAGGGTACCCATCAGGAAGTCCTTGGACCACCTTCCCCTTCGGCCTAGGATGTCTTCTCAACCAAAATGTGATAGGGAAAAGACACCAGGGTCTCTCTGTCGCAAGTTAAGTGTGTCACTTTATAAACGCTTCCTTTAATTAATCATTCTATTGAAAGTTACACTTGTCTTACTTCTGTTGAATAATATTAATAGTGATTTGTATTTTCGGGAAGGAATTTCGACCATGCAAAAAATTTGGATGTAGGAGCCTTCCATATGCACAAAAGGAATTCAGGTTTCTTTTCTCCATTCTCAAGGAGTGCCCTAGGTTTCTAAGGATGGATATGATTCTAACTCTAGAATGTTATCATCGGGGGTGGAATTTGTTTATTTATAATGATAGTCGATTCTTTAACTCTGTATCTTTACTTTTAATGGAAGGGCATAAGGATCAAAACCTTATTATTGTATAAATAAATGAATGGGATATACTGAATAGGGATGTATCATTATTCAAATTCTATAGTCAGTTTAGATGGAAATACGAACAATCCCCTTTTTGAATAATAGATCTGTTCTATAAATATTTCTGGAATGAATAGAAATGTGAACAATAATTCTCTCTTGATTATTTCCATGTTTACTTTGGATCCTATGGAGAAATTCAATTGATTCCATATTTAATCATGTAGCTTTACCTTTCGATTTTTATTACAGTAGGTCTATGCTCATCGAATTAAAAGGTTCTAGGGAGTATACTCTTCAATTCATTAAGTTTACCACTATATTGTTTGATTCCAGAATTTCATTTGTGACAGTCTTAACCATTCATTTTCATTCAAGAACTTCGTTTGTGGCTACTTGAAACTATTTTTTTCACTTTAGAACTTCGTTTGGTGTCTATCCGAAATATTCGTTTCTATTGACATTACTGGCAACTGATGGTATTTATACAATAGATAATTAAAAATAGTCTGAGGATTTTACTGTAGCCAACTCTGCATATATAATTATAGATGCATCTCTATAAAATTGTACCCATAGTACTTCCTATTGTATGTAGTAAATTGTTGGCCCTTGGTTATGGAAGCAAGCGAAGATTAAGGAAGAAAAGTCAAAATGTGAACTGCGCGGAAGACATAGTGACTGATACTAGGTCGAAGTGATAAGAAGAGTAGAAAAGACGATGTGAAGTAAGAGAAAGCAAGTTGTTGGACGAGGATATCGAGGATGATATATCAGCAAGGAAGATGGATTGTGGACAACTCAACAAGTGAAAAAATCCATTGTTGGATGCTTTGGAGCATCACGAGAAAAGCAAGGAAAGACAAGCTGGCGAAGACCTGAAAACGTAGATCAAGTTGACCTAGGGTTTTAGACACATAGGATTTTTGCATCTAGGGTTTTGACAATTAGGTTTTAACCTAAGGCTGTCCGAGAACTATTGTAATGTATAAATAAAGGTCTAAAGGGCCTGGGATGGGTTGTTGTTGTTGTTGATATTATTAGTTCTAGCTTTGTTATTGGCATGAGTGATTATTGTTGTGTGAGAGAGAAGTGATAAGTGTGATATCCTTTTGGTAATGTAACATCTTTAGCTAGGTGTGAAGATCAATCTTGCAGCTAGGTGTGCAGGGAGGTGAGAGACAGAGAGGAGAAGAGAGATGATTTGCTAGCTGAGAGTGTAGATAAGAACTTTATGCTTCATCTTGATATATTATAAAGCATAGTTCTATGGACGTAGCCCTAGGGAGAGGGTGAACCATGCATATCTTGTGTTGTGTGTGATTGATGTTGTGTTCTCTATCATTTTATATGCTGCTATTGTGATATTGAGTAGATCTGAAGTATAACTTGCATAGTAGGTTTAAGGAAGATAAGGAATACTAGGTGACTGTGTATTGTTGTTTTGAATCCATTCTACATTCCCTCTATCTGTAGAAACTTATGTCCTGCAACCCCCTATAGCTACTTCAGGTGAGACTGCATCTTCTTTGAAGGTGTTTCCGAAAGGGCCAATAGTTAGGGATTCTTGGTGCACTCTTGGAGTTGAACCCTGGGGCTACGCCTGTGCCAACAAATTGTTCCATTAATGGGATACAAATCTTCTTGAGGGAATGTAAAGGTGGTTTCCATCGAACAAAGAGATTCATAAGTGGATAGAAGATCAAGAAAAGGACTTCATCGAATTCCAGAAAAAGAACCCTAATATTAGTACAGAGGATTGGCTGGAAATATATATCTTTATTGATATACACTGGATTTTCTTTGGAGGAATCCATAGGGATTTATACGAGTGACTACATAGGTTAGAAGATACCTAATTTGAGATAATATCTAGGCCACCTATGGTTTGGACATCGACGCTAATCAAGAAGGTCAAGAGAGTTGATAACTTTGTGTCAAGAGAAACAGATCACTGGTTTGATAGTACCATTAGAGGGTATATCACTGAGTTTTTTGTTGACTAAGTAGAATCATATAGCCAAGAAGAGAGATATTTATTTAAGGGACCTAGAGGAATTTTTTTACACTTTCTGAAGTTGAATATCAAGATGCTATTGCATGAGAAGAACATCTTGAAGATACATTAGTCTGCTGGATTGAAGAGATAAGGTTCAAGAACTCAGACAATGACAACGACACAGAGGATGGACATACGTGCAATGGGAGAGTGTTCAAATAAGTTCATATCGCAAACTTGTTTAAGCAAAAATATGAGGATGAGGATTTCTACAGTGGAGAAGAGGCATATCTGATGGACAAAGATCCTTCAGAATCCGCTAGGACAAAGGAACCTTGCTAAGAAGAGCCAAAAACTTCAGGATCTAAATCGAATATCGAAGTAAGTACTATTAATCCTATTATTTTTTCAACAACATTAAGAAATCAGAGTAATTAGAGTCACCTGAGTGCTCGGAGAAATGTTACTAATAGAACCCTACATACTCAGTCAGGGAACCTAGGAATATCTATGGTATATGAGATGAGGTTACCCACCTTCACTGGAGATGGATATAAAGATCCTGATCAACACTGGTTTCTATGTGAAGTAGTATGGAGTATTAAGAAAATCATTGACGAATCTGTCAAATGAGCACAGTTTAGTACTACCCTAAGAGACCACGCACTCAGCTGGTACATGAAGTTTGTTAAGGGAATTTCCCATCCTGGACCATTGAATGAGATCAATAATGCATTGATTTCTGAATTTGAGAAACCTAAGTCAGAATCACAGTGTATTATAGAACTAAAAGAAATCAAGCAGAGAGTAGCTCAACCTGTATGGGAGTTAGATCAAAGGCTTAAAACCTTGATGAGCCACTTGAGTTTCCAGATCCCAAATGAGAAGAATAAGGAATGGTTCATTTCTACCCTCTTGCCACACATCAAAGTTCCTCTGATGCAACAAAAGATTAATTCATAGGCTGAGGTGCTGGAGATCTCCATGAAATTAGAATCAACCCCTACGGGAGAATCCATCTCAGGTATGAGTCAAATATTGAGTCAGCTAACTATTCTATCAGTGCAGGTCGAAGATATGAAGATAGACAAGGGAAAAGAAAAAAGAGAATACGTCTAGTGTATCAGATGCAAATCATAAGGCCATGACAAGGAACACTAACCCCTATTCCATGAATACTTGGCCTTTGGAGCTCCGAGCCCCTTGAAGAAACTTACCCTACCCTGGTGCGAGGTATGTAGAAATTGGAATTGCCTAGGTGAATGTTACTACGTGCAGAAGTATGTCCAAACACCCACAAATCTGTATTTCACGTTCTGTAAGTTGACAAGACATGATGACAAGGATTGTAGGGATTACGATCTCATGCATGAAATTTCAAGGGATATATACAGAATTCAGGTAGAAGTACAACAATAAGGAAGCACTGCGCAATATAACCCCCCTAGGAGAGGAAACTTCAATCCTCATGGTAGATTCCAAGGAAGAGGAAGAGGAGGAGGTATGGGTCGAGGTCGAGGACAGATAATCTGTTATAACTGAGCAAAACCAGGACACTTGGCAAGGGATTGCCAAAACCCTTGTACCACTTGCACCTATTGAAACTCCTTTGATCATGTTATCGAGGAATGTCTAGCATTGCTCGCTAAACTTCAAGAGAGACGGGAACCTCAGTAGAACCCACAAATACAACCAATCAAAGAAGAACCTCATAGAGAAGATCCTCTATTTATTGTTATCACTAGAGGAGGATTTTTTACAGGAGAGGATAGAGTGATCCAAGGAAATACTATAGAAGAATCAAGAGTTAGGAAAGCTACAGATAATACACAAGTGTTTTATGCAAAGAAAGAAAGAAAAATATTTGAGGAGTCAAGAAAATAATTCGGGACAGACCAAGGATATTCATCAAAGACACGACCAGAAGTAAGATAATGTGGAATGCCTCTGGAATTTTATCGGTCTGATTCACCTGGAGATGGAAAAGAGGTGAGTAAACTTGTCAGTTTCTTGTATACATTTATATAGTTGATTAAAGATGAGAAAGCCATACAATAACTGAAAAAATTGGTCAGACAGTATGAGATAGGAAGGGTAGATCCTTTACTGAATAAAGAAGTACATAAAATATCCAAGAAGAGAAGGAAAAATAAATAACTACAACTTAATGCTCAGATTGGAGAGTATGATATAGATTATGTGGTCCTCAACTTGGGGTCGGAGGTCAATGCCATGATGAAGAAAACCTGGGTATTGATGGGAAAACCTAAGTTGATATGTTCCCCTATCGGGCTTAGGATGGCTAACTAGCAGGAAGTAATCCCCTTTGGCATATTGGAACATGTCCCTGTGGACATCGATTGAGTAAGGACATTTGCAAACTTCGAGGTGATTGAGATAGTTGATGATAGTTGTCCTTACCCTGCATTTTTCGGAATTTATTGGGATTTCAATCATTCCACTGTGGTTGATTTAAAGAAAAGAAAAATGAGGTTTGAAGGATATGGCCTTAGTGTCATTGCACATTTAGATCCCGATGAAGGTCAGAGATACATAGAACCCATCAGAGAAGAAGACCGTGCATATGAACTAGAAAAAATATACAAATTAACAACCAGACAACAAGACTACATTAATCCTATGACGGATGGGAATTTGAGTTGGCGAAGTGACAACGCATGTTCATTGTACTTAGAAGAAGGACTGGAGAATTGGAAGAAAAAAATGTATGAAGTATCTATAAGGATATGTGCTATATTAACCCAAGAAGTTCATTGGATCGGCACAACAGTAAGTAACTTGCCCAACTTTGATGGTCTGAATCATCTAGAATCATTCTTGGTGAAATTTGAATAAATTGTACCAACATAACAAAGATTGTTTACAATTTATGAGGCCCTAAAATAAACTCCAGCGAGATGGTGGGGGACACACAAAAACAATATTACAGGCTGGGTACAATGTCGCACTTTGATGACATCATGATTTTTAGAGCAAGTAGAAAGTGGTGAAGTTAGATACACAGGTTGAAGTTTTCCAAAGGACCATGTGTGAAGATATGAGGAAGCTTGGAGGAGCGTTCCTCAAGAGTAGTGGGTGCACAAATTCAGAAACACATTGGACACAACCCCTATCAATTGGTACTTATAAGAATAACTACACCTCATCACTGCAGATTGGGAAGGTATGACCTGGAACTTTGTAAATATATTTTTTTTTTAAAGCCAACACCCTACAGTAGATCAAGCATTACAATTCGTAAGACATAAAGTGTTCGAGGAAGCTCCTAGCCTCCTTTTGGAGCAAGAAGAGGATGAATGGATTGCACCCCTTCAGAAGATGAAAGGTTGTTACAATATCAATGTAGTCAAAGACGATGATCCAAGGAACGTGAACATAACTGTAAAAAAATTCCAAAGAGACATAGAAGGACCAGGAGTTGAACTACCTTTCATTGGACAGCTGGTCAAGATCAAGAAAGTCAACATTGGAATAGAGCAGAGACCAAAACTTGCAAACGTTGGAGATTATTGGTATGCCTCCACTATTGACAAGATCACAAAGTTGTTACATGAGTATCAATACTTGTTTCCAACCAATTTCACTGATATGAAGGGTAATAAAGGGCCCATGGGGGAGATGAGGATCCCTTTGAAATCCGATGTCAGGCCAGTCAAACAGAGACCTTGCAGATTGAACCGTAAATATAAGGAGAAAGTGAAAATTGAACTCGACAGAATGCTAGAAGCAGGAATCATAGAACCTATTGAAGAGTCAAAATGGATTATCCCTATGGTGGTACAAGAAAATAATATAGGAGAGATCAGGATCTCCATAGATCTCAGGAAGATGAACGATGCCTATTTGCATGACCCATTCCCTACACCATTTATTGACGAAGTGTTAGATAATGTAGGAGGATAGGATGTATATTCTTTTACAAATGGATTTTCAGGATACCATCAGATATGGATTGCCAAGGAAGATCACCACAATACCACATTTGTAATAGAATATGGATCCTACTAGTATACAGTGATTCCATTTGGCTTGAAGAATGCACTAGCCATATTTTCCAAGATGGTGGTTGAATCATTTAAGGAGTTTTTACATACATTCTTGGAAGCATATTTCGATGATTGGACTGTTTTTCAGTATTTTGCATAATCATATTTCATTTTTAAGACTAATGTTGGATAAGTGCATGCAATGTCAGATTTCCTTAAGCCTGAAGAAATGCATCTTCTTTTCACCATTTGGAGTGTTGTTAGGTCATATTGTATTCAAGAAGGGATTGTTGGTAGATCCATCCAAGATTGCCATTATAGTCGATCTATCCCCTCCTACTTTAGTCAAATAGTTTCACACTATGCTGGGACATACTAGATACTATAGGAAGTTCATTAAAGGATATGCACAGATTACAACACCCATGGAGATTCTTTTGAAGAAAAACTGCCAATTTCATTGGACAAAAGAATTCTAGTAGAGTTTCGACACACTGAAATAAAAAATGGTTACTATGCCTATTCTAGTTTTCCTAGATTGGAGTAAGGAGTTTCATGTGGATGTCAATTCATATTCCATTGCATTAGGATATGTGTTATCACAACTGGGAGTTGGAGACATCAACCACCCATTAGCCTTTTCTAGCAGAAATCTATCAACAACTGAGATTAATTACACCACCATTGAGAGAGAAGGGTTAGCCATGGTGTATGCACTGCAAAAGTTCTACCACTACTTTTTGGGAGGACACTTTAAAACGTTTACCGATCACTCCACATTGAAATATTTAGTCAACAAGCTAGTGTTGGGGAGGAGGATATGCATATGGCTTCTGCTATTTCAGGAGTATGATTTTGAGATCGTGTTTAATCCAGGACAAATGAACAAAGGTATTGACCACTTGTTGAGGTTATAACATGAAGAATATCCTACTATTTTGGATGATACATCGTCGTATGCACAATTGTTGGCCATTATAAAAATCGATGGTCACCTCATAGAGATAGTCCAGTTCCTATCAACAAGAATGGAACCTAGTGACAATAGAATTATTCAGAAGAAACATTTGGTAGTGTATGCTACAGATTTTTCACTTATAGAGGGACAACTATACAATATTGGACTTGATGAGATATTGAGAAGGTGTGTTATCAAAGGAGAGAGACCATTGATCCTCGCAGAAGCTCATGAAGGCATGACAGGAGGACACTATGCAAGGAAAGAAACAATGCATAATATTCTTAGGGCTAGCCTTTGGTGGCCTACTCTACACAGAGATGCTAAGGGATATTATAGATCATGTGATGTATGTGAAATAGTTGGGAAACCATCCAGAAGAGATGAAATTCCTTTACCACCACAACTGAACCTAAAATCATTTGAGAATTGGGCCAATGACTTTGTGGGGCCTATAAACCCACCATGGAAGCACACAAGAGATAGATACATAATCACTGCGACAGAGTACTTGACCATATGGGAAGAAGAAAGATAAGTTAAGGAATGTAGTGCAACTTTAGCTGCGTGCTTCATATTTGATGATATCATAACTAGGTTTGGATGCCCAAAGACACTTATGAGCAATCAAGGCACACATTTCATCAATAAGACCATTGAAGCCTTGAATCAGGAATTTGAAGTTCACCATCAGAAGAACATGCCTTGTCATCCTAAAGAAAATGGGATAGTTGAATCATTCAATAAAATCTTGGAGACAATAGTAATGAAGATATGCAGTGTGAATGGGGATGACTAGGATTTGAGAGTAGCAATAGTATTATGGGCCTATAGAACCACTTGCAAGAAACTGACCATGAAGACCCCCTTCAAATTGGTCTATGGTATAGAATGAGTTGTACCCATAGAATATTTGGTTCCTAGTCTAATAATTACAACCTTTACAAATATGCATGACATTCGCACTGTGCAAGACAGGCTTGCGTAGTTGGCTGAAATGGAAGAAGATAGATTTATTGTAGGTTTTCAGCAGTAGGTTCAGAAAGAAAGAGAGAATTCCTACCATGACAGACACATAAAAAAAAAGGCATTTATGAAAGGTGATTTGGTATTGGCATATGAAAGTATGTTCATGAAGCATCCCAAAAATTTTAGAACGCATTGGCTTGGGCCATATGAGGTTGCCTATGTTACAAAAGGAGCTACGCAGTTGAAGACTTTGAATGGAGAACAGAAGGAGGGATTAGTGAATGGGAGCCGGTTGAAATTGTATTGTGACAACCTGCTGCCTCGCAACTCTCAGTAAAAGCAAAAGGAAAAGGGTCTAGGTACCAGGTGCAGTTGAAACTGGGTACCAGACACAGAAAATATAGTCTGCACAAGGAAGAAAAGGAGGACTAGATAAAAAATCCCAAGCTACCCCATGCAGTATGAATTCGAAGCACAACAGAAGGATCATATCTAAAGTTCCTTGGGATGTGTCATAGGTGAGTGTTGGGGGCCTGTTGGCCCTTGGTTATGGAATCAAATGAAGATCAAGGAAGAAAAGGAAAGACACAAACTGCGGGAAGACACAGTGACTGATCCTGGGTCGAAGTGAGTAGAAGAGAAGAAACGACAGTGCGAAGTAAGAAAAAGTAGGTTTTCACATGAGGAGATCGAGGATGACATATCCACAAGGAAGAAATATTGTGTACAAATCAGAAAGAGGAAAAATCCACCATTGGATGCTTTGGAGCATCGAGAGAGAAGGAAGGAAAGACAAGATGGTGAAGCCCTAAAAATGTTGATCAAGTTGACCTAGGGTTTTAGAAACCTAGGGTTTTTGTATCTAGGGTTTTGACACTTAGGTTTTAACCTAAGGCTGTCTGAGAACTATTGTAATGTTTAAATAAAGTTCTAAAGGGCCTGGGATGGGTTATTGTTTTTGTTGTTGTTGATGATATTGTTGGTTCTAGCTGTGTTATTGGCATGTGTGATTATTGTTGTGTGAGAGAGAAGTGATAAGTGTGAGAGCCTTCTAGTATTGTAAGATCTTAATCTGGGTGCGAAGATCAATCCTACAGCTCGGTGTGTAGGAAAGGGAGAGACAAAGAGGAGAAGAGAGAAGATCTGCTAGCTGAGAGAACAAACAAGAACTGTATGCTTCATATTAATATATTATAAAGCACAATTCTGTGGACGTAGCCCTAGGGAGAGGGTGAACCACACATATCTTGTGATGTGTGTGATTGATTATGTGTTCTCTATCATTTGATATGATGCTATTGTGATATTGAGTAGATATGAAGTATAACTTTTGCAATAGGTTTAAGGAAGATAAGGAATACTAGGTGACTATGTATTGTTGTTGTGAATCCATTCTACATTCCCTCTAGTTGTAGACAACTGTGTCCTGCAACCCCCTATAGCTACTTCGGGTTAGATGACATATGCTTCGTACATGTTGCCGAAAGGACCAGTAGTTAGGGCTTGTTGGTGCACTCTTGGAGTTGAAACCTAGGTCTGCCCCTATGCCAACATAAACTCCAGTCTAGAATGACATCAATATAGTCTAATTTTCATAGCCCTTCAATTCTACCTATGTATTTAGTCTATAATAAAATATATATGCTTAATTCTAAGTTCTCAATTTTATTTTGAGAATCCTCTTACTAATGAGATACGGTAAGACTGTGGGCATTATAATATATTTACTTCATTCCAACAGTAATAAATCACTAGACAATTCATTAAGAATTAAAGAAAATGACTTACATTGATATATTTGTACATATATGTACTGTTTAAATTCTAGATTTACTTTCAAATTTCCTTCGGTGTTTTACAGTCTAAAGTTTATTTACAAAACTGGATATCCAAATATATATGTATTATGTATCGGTAGGAATTCCCAACATAGGGTTTATCCTACCTAGCCAAGATACATAGAAATTTTTTGTTCAACGCCTACAATTAGCCTGTAAGGGTTTATCCTATAGTTCAATCCATTTCAACAAACTTTTACAAAACAGAAAAATTCATTCATATTTAAACAGTTTCATTCTATCAATCAATAACTCAAATAACATTTGACCATGAGAAGCATTAAATAGACATATCTGAAAAATTTGTCTAACAACAAATCAAACAACCAAGTTCCTCCCAACCTTAGAACAGGGAAGCCAAATCACTTGTCCTATTCACCCCCTATCCTGACCATGAATCCATGAGGGAGAACTCGTAAATCATCCTCAGCAATAGTCCTTCAGCTGCAATAGTTTCTCTTGGCCTCACAATCAACAAGTAGTGTTCATAACAACAAGAGATAATTCCTTTTCCCCAACATACTAGGTAGTGTCCTACCTCCTCCCATATGCTATATACCCAAACATTTGTGCCTAGGTCTTTCCCCCTTTGGGAAATTTTCAAATCTTTCCAAATCCTTGATTTTCAGGGGCCACCAATGGGAAAATTCATAATTTTCCACTTGTAACAATTATCCCTGAGGTAGTTCCAACATGTTCCCCACTCATGGAGTCATGGTCAACTGATTTTAACCTAGATGTTCCATTTGTCCATCAACAATAAATATAAAGTATTTTGTTTCATACAAGTGTCCTAGTCAAATAGTTAGTTGGGTCAAATCATATCTCTTCCCAACAATCATAATTATCAAGTACAATTAACTAAATTCGAAATTTGGAATTGCCATAAATAGCAATAATTTTCCAATTTCAAATTTACCAAAAATGAAAATAATTTCCTAAGAAATTTCAGTTTTAAAAATAATTTATTTTTGGGGATGTTATAGAAAAAAGAGGTAGAATGTTTTAAAAGAGAGTTGAGGAAGCTCAATACACCTTCCTTTGAGGGTGAAAGAGAAAGGGAAGATGATTCCGAAGCATGTTTTTTTGCGCTCTGAAGATATTTTCTATTGCATAACTATTCATCAAACCTAGAAGCCAGGATTGCCACCTACCACTTACACAAAAAAGTTGTAATATGGTGGGACCAATTGAAGAAAGTGGAGAATGTTAATGAAAGTAGGATCACTTGGAAGTAGTTCAAGAAGTACTTCCATAAGGAGTACCTCTCAGATAATTTCTATGACAATAAAATGTAGGAATTCTTTCAACATAGGTTGGGAAGCATGACTATGGAAGAATATGAGAAGAAGTTCTTGGGATTGTTAAAGTCTATCAGGTTCATTGGTGATGATAAAGTGAAAATACATAGATTTCTAAGTGGATTTCCAGCCTTTTATAAGGAAAATATCAAGTATGATGAACCCAAGACCTTGACTGAAGCTATCAGGAAGGATACATACCTATATGAGAAAGGCCATGTAAGAAAATCCCTATAGAAATCTTAGAAGGAAAAGAAGAATGTGAAGTCTGATCAGAGGAGGAAAGGATTCAAGCCTTCCTTCAATAAGAATGAGCCTAATAGAAATCATCAAGATCAGTATGCTAAGGGGGATTCCACAAAGGAAGATTCCTTGGGAAAAAGGTGAAGACCAACAATCCAATGCCGGGGATGCAAGGAAGATTATCTGTACAAGGATTTCTCACACAGAAAGGATAGAGTGAAGACTGTGCACAACATCCAAGAGGTTACAATAGTCAAAGATATGGGAAGAATATATGCAACTTTAAATGATAGAAAAGAAGAGTACTAGTCCAATATGATCGAGGTGGAAGGAAAGATCATAAATCAGCCTGTTGCTATTTTGATTGATTCATAAGCAAGTCATTGTTACATTGATCCTAAGATAGTGGATAAATTACATTTGGAGAAAATTAAACTTGGAAAAGAAAGTTTGGTTCAGTTAGCCACTAGAACCAAAAGAAGAATCCACGATATGGTCAGAGGTTGTTCCATAAGTCTTAATAGCGTGAATACTAGTAATGATCTAAATATCATACCATTGGGGTCTTATGATGTTATGACCGGGATGGATTGGTTGGAAAAGCATCATATTGTCTTAGATTTTCATAACAAGACATTTACATGTATTGATAGAGATGGAAAATAGAGCACTGTGAAAAGAGTTCCAAGACCCATCTCTATAAGGGAGATTCTGGCCTTACAACTGAAAAGATTTTTAGAAAAGGATGTCAACTGTATGCAGCTCATGTGGAGGAGCTAGTTGATACAAAGGGACTAAGCCTTGAAGATTTTTCGGTGCTACAGTAATTTGATAATGTATTCCAAGAAATACCCAGATTTCCACCAACGAGGGAGATAGATTGATCAATTTATTTAGTTCCAGGAGCTACCCATGTGTTGAAAACACCATACATAATGAGCACACCAGAGTTGAAAGAATTACAAATGCAGTTGGAAGAATTGTTGAAGAAACGGTACATATGTCCAAGTGTTTCATGTTGGGGAGCACCAGTACTTTTTGTCAAAAAGAAGGATGGAACCTTGAGGCTGTGTATTGAATTCTAACAATTGAATAAGTACACTATAAAGAACAAGTATCCACTACCCCGAATTGATGACCTCTTTGATCAGCTAAGAGGAGCAAAGATATTTTCAAATATTGACCTCAGGGAGAGATACCATCACGTAAGAATCAAGGAAGAAGAAATTCATAAGACAACCTTTAGGACCAGGTATGGGCATTATGAATTTGTAGTGGTGTCGTTTGGACTGACCAATGCACCAGTTGTCTTCATGTGCTTAATGAATGGCATATTCAAAAACTATTTGGACAAGTTTGTCATAGTATTCTTGGATGACATACTTATCTATTCTAAGTCTGAAGAGGATTATGAAAATCACTTGAGATTGGTATTGCAAGTACTGAGATAACATCAATTGTATGTCAAGTTGAGTAACTGTTCTTTTATCAAAAGAAGATCCATTACTTGGGACACATTATTTCATAGAATGGCATAGCAGTATATCTAGAGAAGATCGAAGCCATTAGAGGATGGCCAACACCCAAAAATGTGTCAGACGTAAGATATTTTATGGGATTAGTTGGTTACTACTGAAGGTTCATAGTAGGGTTCTCTAATATTGTTCATCCCATGACTTATTCGAAAAAGAAGGGAACTAAATCTGAATGGACACTCAAGTGTGAAAAAATTTTTAGTATGTTGAAGGAATTACTTACTAGTGTGCTTGTGTTAATGATTGATGACTCAAATGAAAGTTGTGTGGTATGTACAGAATCTTGTAAAAAAGGACTTGGGGGAGTCCTCATGCAAAATGGACATGTCATTGGATATGAGTTCAGAAATATTAAGGAACATGAGAGGAACTATTTCACATACGACTTGTAACTTGTTTCCATTGTTCACAGCTTGAGGATGTGGAGGAATTATCTCATGGGGAAGAAATTTGAATTAAGGACAAAGCACATTGGCCTAAAGTATCTTTTTGAACAACCGACCTTGAATGCTAGGGAAACAAGATGGATGGAATTTTTAAGTGAATATGACTTTGACATCAAACATATTAAGGGAAAGGAGAATAAAGTTGTATTGGGCCCCAACAACTCCCCTTATATTTTTACAAAATTTAAAGGGCCCCTATTAAAATCTTGATAATTATAATGAGCTACAGAATCAACCTTTTCAAATAGTTTCATTCCTTGGCTTGCTTTGAGACAAACTTAAGACATTCTCTTTAGTATGAGTCATTTATTACAAGAGTATATGTCAAAAGTTAAAAAAAGAGCATAAAAATCTCAATTTAAACAAAAACATTATTTTTTTATCAAATGTTTACTTTTGTTTAAATTATGATTATGTGTTTATTCTTTTGCTCATTAGCAAGTTTGACTATTTTGAATAATATGTTCAATACTTCATCAAATAATATCTTGGTTGGTTTCTCATTTTCATGAAATCATTTGGTGATATTAATTATTTTTATTTTTTTTTCATTTTGCATCTTATGATAATAATAAAAAAGAATTATCTATGATTTGTTTGATTTTATTCTCTTCTCGAAGCTTCTAGAATTAAGATCATATTTGAAAGGAAAATATAAATAATGTTTGTTTATAAGTTATAGTTAGTTTAAATTCATTTTTTATTTTTCTAGATTTTGTTTTATTCACAATTTTTAGGTTATTAATTTAGGTTTCTTTTTGTTTCACATGTTTCTATTATCAAATATTTGATACGGATCTGATCATGTCTTGATTTTATTATCCAAATACGTTCAATATGATTGATCCAAAAATAATTTTGGATTTCTACAAATAATTTTATGAGCAAGAACAAATAAAATTTGGAAAGGCGTCAAGATCAGACACATGATTTTGCGGGACTGATTGCAGCCAAACCGTGAGGAATTTGGAGAAACGGTTGAAAACCCAGAACCAAAATGGGCCCATTTACCTTACGATTAGAGATTTTCTCAAACAAATGCACGATTTGATAGATATTTGGGTATCTTTTAGAGGAAAATTTCAGGTGGCAGAAATTAAAAGTGACGCCTAGTCTGTTCATTCATTTGATAAATATATGAGAAAGATCAGAGCCATGGGGATCCAAGAATTGGAGAGGAGGATTTTAATCCTTTCTCTTTTGTATATTATTGTTTTTTTAAACTTTTTATTTCTTTTCAAATGGAGTAATGGATGGTTGGAAGCTTTGGGAGGATGGACGAGTATTTTTAAAGAAGAATATGGAATTCCAAGTTGCTTAATGGCTTTTGTCCTGTAAATAAAATGGTTTTATTTTCATATAATATATTCATATTCTTTCAATAATTGATTATGCATTGATTTAAATAGCTTTAGTCTTTTCTATCAATACATGATTAATTATTATCATTTATGTATTAATTTTTCCAATCTTTAAAGTCTATTATCCAAACAATTTCTTCCAAGACTACATAATGGAAAATTGATCCCAAAAACTTAATAGAACAACATATATGCATTTTGGCTTTAGCCTTTTGTTTATAATGTTGTTATTTATGTTTTTTTTTAATCCTGTTATATGTGCAGGTCTGATATCTTTAGATTAAATGATCTGTGATGTGTAGGAGGTTTATATTATAAATACCATCTATCATTTGCTTCATCAAAATATAAATGCTGTGATTATATCTTCGATTTAAATAATGAGATTTATCTTTGAGTTTTAAATTGAATGATAAAATGCATAGATTGCTTCTAGATTTATCTTGTTGTAATCATGTATAATTATGAGATCACAGGTTTATGTTTGTGTTTCCTTTTCTGTCATTAAAACCTAAGCTGCCAATACATGTTCTAAATTTATTTAGAATAGTAATAAGGTTCATTGCAGATTTCTCTCTTGGACATGGCAGTTGGATGTTGACCACTCATGCAGATGCTTGGATACACTTCACTAATTCACTGACAAGATAGCTTCTTTGTATTTTTCTTTCATTTACATATCATTGAAGCTAGAATGTATGATTCATCTTTGACTATCCACATATTCATGTTTCATTAATTGGTTTTGCAAGATTCTTTAAATTTATAAAAGAAAAACAATAAATATTTTTATGTGCTTTCTTTATCTGTTTCCTAGAAGTAATCATTTTTCCATTGATTTTCATAAGTTTCGATTAAAACTTGCATCTTGTAAATCATGTAAATAAACGAGACTTGTATATCTTCTGCTTAAATACAACTACTATAGTTACATTTCAATATATGTACATATATATAGTGTGTTTATTAATTAGTTAGTTATTTGTCTCTTTTATTCGTTTCTTTTAGGATTCTTAGATTGGCTAACAGAGCCATTAAACCTGTCAGAACGAGTTACCCCAAACGGCTTGGGTTATTTAGAGAACCCCGGACCGGACTCCCTCTTCCAGTTGATGGATGGTCAATTTCGTCCGTCAACAACTTGTCAATGCACTTATTAGGAGAGTGCATCTCATGCATGATATTGTTGTCAATATGCATCATTCAGAATTGAAGAGCATAATTTTAGATGGTCTTGTTACAGATCAACATTACCTACAGGTAAAGGAAAACTTACAGCAAGGAAATGTACAACAGAAAATAAAGGAGTGTGAGATCAAGGAAGATGTATTACTCATGCATAAGATTGGAATCTATGTTCCTAGTTCTAGAGAACTGAGGAATTTGGTATCGAAGGAAATGCATGATGTTCCTTATGCAGGACATCCCGGTTGCCAGAAAACAATTACAATAGTAAGAAGCCAATTATTTTGGTCGGGAATGAAGAAGGATGTTGTTGATTACATTTCTCTATGTATGGAATGTTAGAAGGTGAAGGTTGAGCATAGGCACCCAATGGGTTTGCTACAACCATTTCCAATTCCAGAGAAGAAATTTGAAGTGATCACCATGGATTTCTTCATAGGATTAACCAGAACGAATAAGAAACATGATTCAATCATGGTGGTGATTGACAAATTAAAAAAGGTTGATCATTTCGTGCCTGTGAAGAAAACACACACAACAACTAATATTGCAGAAATTTTCATGAAGGAAATTGCTAGGTTGCATGGGATACCTAGGACAATTGTCTCAGATAGAGATACAAAGTTTACCTCCAATTTATGGAGGGGATTATTCAAAAGGATTTGGCACAAATCTAAACTTTAGCACAACATATCATCCCTAGACAGATGGAAAAATAGAGAGAGTCAATCGAATAATTGAAGACATGCTGAGAATGTATGTGATGGATATGCCATCTAAGTGGGAAGATTACTTACACTTGGTTAAGTTTGAATATAACAATGGGTATCAAGCTTCATTGAGAATGATCCCATTTGAAGCCTTGTATGGTAGGAAATGCAATACTCCAGTGAGTTGGGACAACCCAGTAGACAAAGTGGTACTTGGGTCGAAGTTTCTCAAGGACATGGAAGACCAAGTGGTTAAGATCAAGAAGAATATAACGGAATCTCAGGATAGACATAAATTTTATGTAGAAAAGAACATGAAAACTAGAGAATTTAAAGTAGGGGAGCATGTACTTTTGAAAGTGAAACCCAATAAAATCTCTTTGAAATTGCGTAGTTGTACAAAGTTGGCAGCCATATTCTGTGGTCCATTTGAAATATTGGATAGAATAGGGCCATTTGCATACATGCTTGCATTTCCTTCTTCCATGAATGTGCATAATTTATTTCATGTATCTTAACTAAAGAAATATGTACATGATCCTAACCATGTTATTGATTGGCATCTAATTCAGGTAGAGACAGAGGGAGACTTTCAGGCTCAGCCAGTGCAGGTATTGGATAGAAAATTCAAAATGCTTTGGAATTGAGTTATAGAACTGGTAAAGGTTCAATGGACCTACTATGGTCCTGAAAATGCTACCTAAGAGCATGAAGATGCCATGTAGGGAGAGTACCCACAATTTTTTGAATAAATTTGAGATTTTGATCTCTATTTTGTATATGCACTAATGACAATGCCAAAATAAGGGGGAGGGGATGTAACACCCCAGGTTTCAAACACCCATTTTAAATAATGTATTGTTACAATGATGAGAGGCCTGAGTGTCCAAACAATTATTAAAGGGGTAGTATGCCCCAGAAATGTAATGTTTTGATCATTAATAATAATAAAAACATTGTTGTCTACTAGACGGACAAGGACTAGAGTTATAGGGGGCTATGATTTCACAAGAGAGGGAGCTTGAGGGACTAAGTGTTTATTCCCTATTTTTTTATTACCCTTTTTGTCTAAGGGAGGGGATTGGTTACGTGAGATTCTTGGGGAAGGCCAGGAGGTTATTGCTTCCCCACGAGGTTACTTAAACCCACCTCTGGAATGATGGGTGGGTTCGACTGATGAATTTCTCATTGGTTTCCTGTTCACTCACTCATTTTTCAATCATGCACTCCTACACATGCACTCCCATGCACACCCTGACCCATTCATCGACCATCCTCACTTGCATCTTGGTTTGGTAAAGGAAACAAAGTTGCTGAAGAATTTATCCATGTGATAGTTGGTTGTAGTGGTCACTCATGTGATCCAGCCATGACCTAGGGCCTACATGTATGAAATTCATTGGCTTGTGCCCTATTTTGCTCACAAATGTGAGTCCTAAGAGTCCCAACATTGATATTCTGGACCAGCTATGCTAGAGGCCCTGAAAATAAAGGAGGAGGACTGCCTAAGGCACTATGTGACAGAGAAGGGTGGAGGTCCGATCTCTTTGGGAGGTACAGGCTAGGTAGAAGAGAGTTGGGTACTTGGATTGTTGTGGGTGTCAGGAAACCTATGAGAGCTTGATATATTACTGGTTTGGGAACCCAATTACACATTGGAACCATCCTTGTGGATTCATAGCCCTGGCTCGATGGTGACATTTCTATTGAGATTTGGAGCAGTGGTGTATATGGTTAG
Source organism: Picea mariana (assembly GCA_032191745.1). Taxonomy (NCBI): domain Eukaryota; kingdom Viridiplantae; phylum Streptophyta; class Pinopsida; order Pinales; family Pinaceae; genus Picea; species Picea mariana. The sequence continues at coordinate 306,336 of JASDQU010100267.1, read as the reverse complement.
GTGGAATGTCCTTGGTCTGTAGCCAGTCGATGTCATATTTCATAAAGATAAGTTCTCTCTATCATGATATTATTATCTATGTATGAATGTATTTCTATTGTGTATATTTGATTATTGTTTAGTATAATCTTTAGATTCTGCATTCTTGATGGATATCGTTCTGCATGTCATTAAATTTGTTATCTTATCCATTCTTAATATGCAAAGAAGGTATCATCATGAGAAATAATTCTGAGGGTGGGCTTGCAAGTAGCATACCCCAGGCATGTGGGTGGCTGGGTATGTTACAATGATATATAAAAATTACAAAATATTTCTTCCGAACTAAGATTTTGATGCGCATAATAAAATAGTATTCACTGATGTGTTAATAATATGCATATGCAGCGATATGATATTGGTTCTCTTATGTATTCAAAAATGTTTTTCTTACAAATTGTTATATTTGAGTACCACTCTATAAATTAATAGAAGCACCAATGCCTCATTACTATTTATTGTGCACCGTTGAACCCATAAAAAAATTTAAAACATGATGCTTTCGATATTAATAAAAAATATTTTCACTTTAAACTGAGTGGTGTCGATCACAACAAAATGTGCACTAGTTCTCTACTCTTGTACAGTGTGCACTGCTAACCATGAAATTGTTTTCTTAAAATAAAAATTATAGCAACATGGATTTGGATCTAATGGAATGAGTGGTCCCATTTCATTAGATATCAGACGCCCAATATACAAGTAAAGAAACCCTATAAAAAAAATATTAAAAAGATATTCTAGTTTTAAAATATAGAGAGGGAAAGCAAGAGAAACATTAAGAAATCTAGGGATTCCAATACTGAATGTAACTATGAAACCCTTTTGTTTCTTTTGAGAATGCATTGAAACTTGTTTGAATCAACTAGTGGAAAGATTGGTATGATTAATAGAATAAAATCACATACGTAAATGTTTTCCTTTACAAATTTGTATGTTACCTAGAGTGATCCCTTACAAATATAGCTCTTCAAAACAATATACCCTCTCCAAAGTCTTTTCTCATAAATCTCTAATTTTTTTTTATGATTTTTAATGATACTAAAAATGTTATAAAAATATTATATATGATTTACATTTTTTAAATTAATATTTTCGTACAATTATGTCTCATTATTTAATTCATGGCGCCATAGTTTTTAAATATAGTGTAAAATTATATTTTTAACACACTTTTTATTTTTTTTCGAGCAAATCATTGTAGCTGAATAACATTTTTTAAAAATATTTAGCAAAACAATATACATTTCAAAGAAATTTATTAAAAAAATCCTATACATCTTGGAAGATTTACACTATAAATAACATGTCACATAAAGCATTTTTATGGACAAAATTGTACAAAAAAATGGAAAAAAAATAATAAAAATTAACACTTTTATGATATTTTTATAGATTTATAGTAAAAACTTGAAAATATTTAATTTCATTTTCTCTAGCATACTAAATCACATAAAATTAAAATTAAAAATAAAATAATAAAACATATTCATCATAAAACAACAACATATGCATATTTATTCTTATTTTAAAATTTGAAAGTCAAAACATTACAATTATAACTTATCAAAAATTTGCAAAATTCAGCATTGTCTTCGAGAGAATCCTAAAACTAATCGACAATGTCATATATCCCAAATTCATCATTCTCAAAAGACACATCATCATTTTGTTGGACATCATTTTTTGCTTCCATTGGCCCATTTGGACCATTTGGATCATGTTTCTCTTCCATTGAGTTATCGATATCCACAAGTTCTCCAAAGTGATGTTTTCCAAGTAGACCTTTTAATGGTACTTAAGGTTCATGTGATATTTTTGTCACCTTTGAGTCATTAAAATCTCCTTTCCTCAAGACAATTTATTGCATTTCATCTGGAAGAGCTCGAATAACATTAATTCTTTATTGAATAAAACCACATTGCATTTTGTCACTTTCAATGGCTATGGAATTCCTTCCTTTTTGTAAGAAACATTCTAATGTCGTACTTAATCACAAAATACAAAATAAATAAGTAAATTAAATAATGTAAAACAACATAAATTAAAAAAAATAAAGAGTGAAGTATGATTTCATAAATGTTATATCATAAATCTTACCTAAACCAGAGAACAAATCCAAAAACCAATATCCTTCATTTGAAAATGTATGTGTAAGATAATTAATTAGTGCTTGTGTATTTTGATAAATGTTAACAATCTTTCCTTTGAAATCATTTTCCTCATATGTTGGATTTCTAGTCATGACATTTTAAACTAATAAACTACTAGGATTATTTCCATCCTTTACATTATAAAGATTAGAATCATAAGTATCATCTTTTGTCCATCTTGCAATATGTATACTTTCAATATCACGTGTAAATGGTTCACTATTGGAGCTATGAATATTAGTTTTTTACTATAACAAAAATAAGTACAAATCCAATTAATTTGTGAATTAATAAAATAGATTTCTAATCTTAATCGCTAAACATACAATTTCAATATCTTACCAATAAAGTTGCATCCCTGTCTTTTCTTTTCCCTTGAAACTTGATTCTACTAATCCTTCTGTGTATGAATGGAAAACCAAAAATATCCAAAATGGTGATGTTTTGACTTCCATAAATCCCATAACCACTTTAATGAAATCTTGGTAAGTATAAGGCTCAGTATCATATTCAATGTTTTAGATATTATAACCATGAGGGATATCTGCAATAACTAGGGTGTATTCCATTTTAGGAACAATATTTGCAATTTTTTCACAATCTCCTAATGTCACTTTGTATTGAATAGTGTCAATCCCATTCCAAATGTAGCGATCAAGATCAACATTTTGAAGACATCGCCTTCTTTCTCTTTCAAACTTAGCTTTCTGAATAAAACTTTTGAAGGTTTAGGTACTCCAACTATATTCTTATTTGGCATATTTAATGAAACCATAAAACATATAATTATATATCTATAATTAATAAAATCGAAATAAATAATGTACAAATGAATAAAATGAATGTAGTAAATCAACATACCTTTTTGAATGCAACAAAAAAGTGACTCACTGTCATTGATGAGCTTGCATTTGGATAGTTGAGTCTAACATCCTCCCAACTCTGCTCATTCAGCATCTTAACCATTTCCCCTTGTATTCTCATATAAACCTTGTGACTAAAAACAAAGTTAATGTTATAATCATATATATAATAAAATACATTTTTATGTTATATAGAAATAATTAATTTTTTAATCATAACATAAATAAGAAATAACACAACAAAATTACTTTTTAAATTCATCATACATTTCTTTCATTGATAATTCACCTAACCTTACACGTGATAATACAACTATGACAAGTTTCTCATCCTTCACTCCTTGCATCTTTCTCCAAGGAGTTATAATCATATCATATGGTAGGTTTTTTATTTCAGGACATGTCTTACTTGTGCTACCTATTAAAAGTTTATACATCCTAACCTTCTAATTTTTTTACTAATATTTTCCCATAGGTTTAATATATCAACTACCAAATCCCATACATTTCCATTTTTAAATCCCAATTGGAAATAACTATCCACAACTTTGAATGCATCACTTCCTTTGCAAGTTTTTACTTTTACACTTTCCTTGACAATAGGGAATCCTATTTCCATACAACAATCCTTCCTAAACTTTGCATCAACGTTTGATCTATCCCCACCACATATTATAGAAAACTCATTATGGATGAATCTCACTCTCTGAATGAAATTCATTGACATCATGTACTCATTATCTATGTTATGATACCATGCCGATAACTTTTCTTCTCCATCTGTTAAACCAACATAAATTACACATCTTAATGTCTCAAAGAGAGGGTTATTGGGATACTCTTGCATCAATTCTCTTCTAGCCTCTGCAAAATGATTTCCTCTAATCACATAATATTTATACTCAAAACATTTTGACCTATCAAATGCATCCTTGGTAGGAACTTCCATTGGGTAAGCAAGAACTAAGTAGTCATGCACATGTGCATATGGATTGCGCCTAATCAGTTCTTTAAAGTTCTAGTCATGCAACCAATGTGGTTTTCTAATTTGGTATTTTTCTTGGCCTTCTGTGGATTTATAAAGCTTCTCCACATTTAATAGAAATGTATAGCCCTCATCAACCAAATTGTTCCTCCTTAGTCACTATCGAATGGTATTTTTCATTGTTTTGATAATACCTTCTTCTATATTAGCATAAGGTGTTATTATTTCTCTTCTACCTTTAGGACTTCCATCATGATATTCGGAGGTAACTATCAATTATTATCCATCAACAACCTTTTCTTTCCTTTTTTTACAATTTAAATGAGTTTCATCTAACTCAACAATCTCTTCATAATCACTAGGAATGAATTCATCATTGGCCATACCTCTTTTGCACTTATGTTGTTTATTATTATTCTAAGGAATATAAGTAACCTCATTGGCATTAATCTCAATGAAATCTTCATTTGGAGTTTCCATATCTTCAAATATAACCCTTCTATCCTTTCTAGAATGATAACTTTTATTTATTCTTTGTTGTTCTTCTATGTTTTATGATGCAGCTTCAACTTATGTTACTCTTTGCTTCTTTTTCCTTCACTCATGTACCTTATTGATATGAAAGGAATTGATGAATTCCATGATATTTCTCTCTCTACAATAAATCCCCACTAACATATCTGAAAGACACCTAGCGAAATCCTGTAAAAATAAAATAAGTCATTTCCATTGTTAAATAAGATTTAACAATTATCATGAAAATTATAATAACACATGCTACAAAAATAAGAATAAGAAAACTTACATTGCCCATATCAATGTCTGTCATGATCATTGCACATAATTCTATGAAATTTTCTTCCTTTTTATAATTGTTCATATTCAAACAATATATAATCTTGAGATATGACTTTGATTGTTTCACCAGTGCATAAACAATATTTACTCCTAGCACCAAACATATATCTCGTAATATGCCAAGTGATTGATAGCTTGCTTGGACATGTTCAAATTCAACACAATACAAAATTATTTTTTCTCAATTGGTGGCTTGTTTGTCTTTAAGATACCAAGAATGCTCCATTCTACTCTCACCATTGACAATTTTCCACTCTCTAACATTCTACATTTCTCTTGTGATCTCATTTGTTGGGATAGCATTTTGTTACCTAACATTCATGGAGGTCCTAACTCAGATTTTGGATGTCATTACTACAAGTCTTGTTCCAGATATATTCACAAATATTTTCTTTCCTGCCATTTGTCCTATATAAAAAAAAAATGAAAAACAACTTATTTAAGAAAAAATAAAACATATTTTGTTTATGAAAAGAAACTAAAGTTAAATTAAAATTATCTAAAAAATTACTTTTTCTAAGACAAAAATTTATAAAAAAAACACAGAAAAAATTACTAAAGAAAAACTCATATACAAAAAATCAAAACCCAAAACAATTTAAAAAAAAAAAAACACAATAAAAAACAAAAACAATAGAATTACACATATGAAAAACATTAAAAGAAAAAAAAAGACATTTTAAAATAAAAAATACTTTTAGATAAAAAATAAATATAGTTCATGATGATCTTGATATTTCTCTTCTCAACTAGATTATCAATGAAGATGATGATGGACCTATGAATAGAGATCATGTTCTAAATCATTTAGGTGCAACAAATCAAGGTGTTAAACAATCTCTTGTTCAGTCTCCTTAGAATGATATGTATGATTATAGTGAGAATGATATTCCTCCTAGTGATGATGTTCAAATAGTGGAGAGATTGCACATAAATATTTTGTCTCGGATGAGGACTAGACCTTTTTATATCAATCCAAATAATTCTAGTTATACAAGGTCTAGGAAAGAATTTATCACTAAATCATTTTCCATCATTGATTTTATTTCTAGTGATTGTTGTCATAAGAATTTTTTAAAAAGTATAGACTACATGTATGCCTTGCAGAAAAGGAATTGAATAAGAGCATGAAAAATTCATATTTAGTGGGGTGCATGATATCTATGAAGACATGATATGATTACCACATTGGTAATATTTTTCTTTGCAGAAAGGATTTCAAAAAAATCCTCTCAATTGGTAATCTTTGTCTATCAAGGATCCAAACAAGATTGGAAAAAGATCCTACATTTTATTCAAAGGTACATCATGGACGAGAGGTTGGCCCATTAACAAACACTACATTGCCTTGGATGCGATACTTTTTTTCCAAACATGGAGACTCTATTCCAGATGGAGAGACAATACATATTCCATATAATTTCTCAAGGAATGAAATCTATAAGTTATACAAAGAATATTCTTAAAGTGTTGAAGGAAATCATAATTTTTTTTCATATGCATATTTTACAAGAGTATGGAAGAGACAATTCAGCAATGCCATTATTCATAAGAAGTCAAGGATGGGGATTTATAGTATATGTGCTTCTCTTAAAGAAAGAAGAGATGAATCTGAAGGGGCAGAAAGATATATATATTTACAATTTTCTTGTTTAAATTCAATAGTTATCAACTATGAAAACATATTATCAATATTTTCATTTTATGTCATGTGAAGATTCTATAGTCAAAGCACTTCAAGAACACAAGAATAAATAATCAAGTGAAAGGAAACAGTTGTATAAACATATAAATAAGTGTTATGATGCTGCAGATAAATATATGGGTATGACAATTGATGGCATGGACCAGAAAAAAAAACACTTCTACCACATTTTTTTCGTACACCAAAAAATTTACAGGAAGATAATTTCATTCAGTTTCACTTGGTTGGTTGTATGGGTTTTAATGGAATAATGTGTCCAAGGGTTTACTTCACAACTCCAAATATTCATAATGATGCAAATCTGACCATCACCATAATCTATCATGTGATCAGTCATTGATCTGGTAATTTTCCTCAAGTTCTATATCTGTAGTTGGACAATACTAGTCGTGAAAACAAAAATCATATTGTCTTTGGATATCTTAGCATGCTTGTTGAACTAGGAATCTTTCAAAATGTTAAATTTCATTTCCTTCTTGTTGGAAATATGCATGATCATATTGATCAAATGTTCAGTTGTTTTTCAGTAACATTGAAGAGGGAAAATGTTGGAATTGTGCCATCATTAATTGAATGTTTTAAGAAATAATACATTTCAGAGCCTATTTTTCACATATTAGAAGAAACTATTGACATGCAAAGATTTATCCAGGGTCACATGGTGAAGAAAAATGTATTGAGCAGCTTAATGACATTAGCTTCCAACATCAAATTTGCTTGAATTTTTTTTATGGGAAAACAATTATATGGGGAAAGAAGTATTCAACTAATGTATAATGGGGGCCTTCATTAGGTTTTTGATTTTTGAAGTTCATTCCAAATCATCCAATATTTGCATCAAAGTCAATGTTATTATAATTAGTTGCTGAAATCCATAATGCACGAAGGCGTAATAGAGATGTAGATTATTCTGAATTCTTGAAGGAAATAAAAAAGTCCATTAAGGATACATATGAGTACTTTGATGTTGTTGATTTTGTTTCGTGGGAGTCTTTTTTCAATGATCAAAGTGACATAATTTAAAACTCAACAAATGCAGATAAATTTTTGAAGACTTCATTTATTTGGCCACAAAATAGGTCAAATGAATCTGAAGAAAGAAACATTGTTGAGAAACATGAATCTCAATATCCTATAGAGTTTTCATAGGTAGAGGAAAGAGAAATGTATATTGGTTCTAGAAGATCACATTCACAATGTCAAGCCATGGAATATCTTTATAGGGGTTCAACCCAAGATATTAAGGAGGGTGTTGGTGCAATTATATGCATAATATATTACCAAACATAAGTTATCAACCAGGATCCATAATTAGTAGAGTTGATGCACTATATGTGCCGATAATAGATAGGTTCCTATGTCTGTTTAGTATAGATTAGATAAGAAAACCATTTAGAAACCAAGACACTCTTAAAAATAACAATATTCACACAACTTGAAATATGGAAAGCAAAAATCATAAACAAGCAAAAGCTCTTGCTCAAGTGATGGACATGTTCATTGATGGTTCATGAAAAGAAAATATGAAATTTCATTCTATCTCCTGAAACAACTAAACTAACAATTAGGGTGCTCCATTAAAGCTCGTGTATGGTGAAATATGGAGATCCAACCATTCCTGCATTACCACACTTTGCAACAAATTAGAATAGTGAAATCAAACAAAATAACATGAAATCAAAACAACAAATACATGAAATGAAAATTTACACTAACAAATTACAATAAGCTTACCGAGCTGGATCAGTGACCCTTGCTTATGCCAACCTGGAATATTTTAGATCAATCGATGATAACTTCTAAGAGAGACAAAATCATTGAATCCAAACATGCATTAATCTTCAACATATAGGTTTACAAAAGGAGTCTCTTCATGAATCCAATCTACATCATAACAATTCTCCTCAAGAACCTATCTCATAACAATTCCCTTAATCTACATAATAATAATTCTTCTCCTCTCATGAAGAGACGACGCTCTCTTTTATACATGACAACTTTGAAAAGGAGATAAACATCTCATAATTACAAATCCACTTTTCTCTCAACCCATTTCCCATTATTACAAAATATAATCGTTCAAATCCTCACACATATCTCTCATATATCTTGGATAAGATATGACAACCAAATCTCCGTGATCTTCTCCTTGGGTTAGGATTGAATTATCTCCTCAAATATTGATATGGTGGAGCAACTATTCAAGAATTATTTTTGAATTAATCCTTCACATACTCCTACACATGATAAAGCTCACACATTTTTGAGATATATGAAAACATGTCAATTTTTTAATATTTAATCACAAATTCCCTTTTAATACTAAAATAAATGATTTGAAAAATAATAAGGTTAAACCCATATTTAATTACGAAATGGTATTAATGAATGGTTTATAGAGAGGTAGAATATGGATAATGGAGAAATGAAAAGAGGATGAAAATGTGACAATTTCAAGAATCAACATACCCCCCAACTGAACTTGTTGCATGTCCTCATGCAACTGTGCATGGATCTTCTTAAGAAATTTTGGCATCTAAATTTTGGCTTTGAGCGATGATAATGAATATTTCCAAGATGGGATTTACATGAGTAACAACTAACATTTTCTTATGGTTGGTTCTTGTGTGACAACCATGAATATATATAATGTTGGTTCTTCTGTAAACAACATTCATTTCTTTATTTGTTCTCTTTTTGTTATGATAATAAAATGTTGGTTCTTGTGTAAACAACATTCATTTCATTATTTTTTCTCTTGTTGTTATGATAATAATTTACACATTTACTTGTTGGAATAGATAAGCTATCAATGTGCATGAGGAAACATTACTAAGTATAAGAAATGCCTTTTTGCATATTTGTGAATCATGCCAATATGTATATCAATGCTGATGAACCAAAGTGCAACAAATTATTGTTGGAAGAAAAAAATGTTGGTAAATGGTAAATGAGACGAAAAATGGAATACTAGTAGTGGAAAAATGGAGTGATGATAGTGAATATTGAGAAAGGAAAAGAGATGAAAATGTGACAATTTCGAGACTCAACATACCCCCCAACTGAACTTGTTGCATGTCCTCATGCAACTGTGCATGGATCTTCTTAAGAAATTTTGGCATCTAAATTTTGGCTTTGAGCGATGATAATGAATATTTCCAGTATGGGATTGACATGAGTAACAACTAACATTTTCTTATGGTTGGTTCTTGTGTGACAACCATGGATATAGATAATGTTGGTTCTTTTGTAAACAACATTCATTTCATTATTTGTTCTCTTGTTGTTATGATAATAAAATGTTGGTTCTTGTGTAAACAACATTCATTTCATTATTTTTTCTCTTGTTGTTATGATAATAATTTACACATTTACTTGCTGGAATAGATAAGCTATCAATATGCATAAGGAAACATCACTGAGTATAAGAAATTCCTTTTTGCATATTTGTGAATCATGCCAATATGTATATCAATGCTTATGAACCAAAGTGCAACAAAGTATTGTTGGAAGAAAAAAATGTTGGTAAATGGTAAATGAGACGAAAAATGGAATAATAGTAGTGGAAAAATGGAGTGATGATAGTGAATATTGTCTCCCCCCACCCAACTAAATTGCTTGCATGTCCTCATGCAACATGGCATGATTCATAGAAGTGAAAAGGAAAGGGAGCATGGTGATGGATTTTTCCAAATTCATTCACTCTAGCATGTAAGGAATTGCATGATTAAAGAGTAGAAAACAACATACCTCCACTTACCCAAAATGTTGATGAACTATGGAATAGGAATATGGATGATGCAACTATTGGAGCATGGAAGATGTCACTGCTGCAGGATCATGTGAAAGGTGATTGTTGTTGTAGTTGCGATTGCTATCACTACTGAATGAAAGAGTGTGAAGTGGAGGAATTTGAAGTGTTGCTGATGAATCATGGAAAAGAAGTATGAAAGTGGAATTGTGGTACTCTCATATGGATGGAAAAATACTGCTGCAACTACTAATGGAGTCATGGAAAAGTGTATAGTCTTCACCTGCTACTAAACCCGATGGTACAATTCTAATCATGCGAATGGATGTGTCGATGTCAAGCATGAAGAGAATTCATTGTATTACTGACCATTGATGAATGTCATTAACCAATGTGAAGCAACTCATCATTGATGTCAATGAGTGCCAAGGTACCTGAGTGCATCTTGCAAAGTGCAAATGAATGAGATGATGTTGAGCCACTTGCAAGATCTGACGATCAAGGGACAATGATGTATTCCCATGATTTCCAGTGAGATAACTTTCCATTAAGGCATGAAAGCCTCCAGGTACTCCAAAGGAACTCTTGTCTATATCCCAGATAAGGTGTTGAGGTCAATGGGGCAAGACTTGTTGAAAGGTGGGCCTTAAGGAATCCCACATTAGTCAATGCAGGTTTTGATAAAAAGATTGGTAGGACTATATGAAAGATTTTAGTAGCAAAAGTGTTTATGGCAAGGCAATGTAGTCATGGAAAGGGAGATGGATAGTTTTATTGACAAGGAAAAATGAGTGGGAAAAGATAAAGAGATGTATGTGACTCAGAAAGATAGGTTCGTGCGAATTCATGAAGGATAAGGCAATGGAAAGTGGACTTCAAGACATGGATGACGAATAATCTTGGAAGGAGAAATGTAAATGATCATGTCATGGCATAGTTGTTTTTATGAAAGATGGCAGTGTAGCGATAGACCTCATGACATGTGCAATGAAAAATTTAGCTCCCTCAAGCTTTTAATAAAACATGTTTTTTCAATTCTTGAAAGTCACTGTGGTGTGGAATGCGAGTGTCTTCATTCCTACAATCAAACTTAGTACTAATCGTGCAATAAAACTTGTGAGATCATCATAAAACATAAAATGTGAGATTAAGTACGAATGCGACAAATTAAAGAGATAAAAAGTGTGTTTTACCTATTGTACGCTTATTCCATTGTTGATTGTTGCTTAGCATACTTAAGAAAAACAAATTATCTGAACAAATTATCTGAAAACTCAAAACCTGTTTGGATATTGTGTCCAAGAATGAGTGAGATGTCCATTTGCAATTTTGATTTTTATAATTTGTTTTCAATTTTTTTGTTATTTATTTTATTATATATATATATATATATATATATATATA
>JASDQU010100267.1:217344-294492 GCA_032191745.1 Picea mariana | reverse complement strand
GCCACCTAAAATTTTCTTTTTAATTATTATTATTATTATTGTTTATATAACAAAACAAACTAAACTAAAATTATTTTTATTATCATAATTAAACAAAGAAAAATAAAAATATGACTATTATAACAAAACCAAGCTAAAATAAAATTATTTTTATTATTATAATTAAACAAAACAAAATAAAAATAGTACTATTATAATTTTTATTTTTTATTTTTTTATAAAAAAAACAAACAAAAGAAAAATAAAAATATGATTATTTATATATTTTTATTTTATCTAGTTAATATATATATATATATATATATATATATAATATCGGGGCTCCGCAAATGTATGGACATGTAGCACAATTAACCCAAGCAGAACTTAGATGGACTTTGTGTCTACATCGTGGAGTTTCATCCTCCAGGAGATCTGCATAATAGCTAGTTGGCTGATATCTGGTATTCCATTTGAGCCCCCTTCCACTTGCCAACTCAACTGGGAGTGATCTTGCCAATTCAACCGGGAGAGATATGGGCGACAATTGATATATGCTACGTCGTCTTTTGGAGTTTTTGCCCATGATATCGTGGCCCTTCCTTGCTGAGTTAGTTATTAAAATTACCTTTTCTGCCCACTATGATTCTTGTAGGACAGGAAAAGCAATTGAGGCAACATTTCTTCTTGAAAATATAGAGAGCACACTCCTGAAAATCATCATAAGAAAGAAATTTGACCCTTGGAGACATTGAATGGCTTTGGCCTGCTTGCACTTCCATTGGTAGATCATATCTGCTTTGAATTATCAAACCCTCGATGGCACTTCTGGTGAGTTCGATCTATCTATCTATGTACGATTTCAAAGAAAATATTTGCAGAAATCAACAATAGCATTTCGTCGATTATCAGCTTTTCTTTGGAATGTCTTTGGTGGTGAGAAGGCATCCACTGCAACATCTGGAACACACGGCCCCAGAGGAACATATGTCCTACACCCTCTGTAATCCCATTTTATATACTCTATTGCTTCTACCCTCATTGAAAATGCCCTGCTCCACTTCAATAACTGTGGCCAGGTACAAGAAGAGGAGGAGGGTGACACTTGGAGAGGAGAATGCATGGGAATGGTGATGGGGTTTGGAAGAATGGTGGTGCAGGACTCCTCGTCCATGTGGTATGGATCGGTTCTCCAGGGCGACCTCAAAAAAAATTTCATTGGGTTTCGCTCCACGCCGCGCAGTTATCACCAATAGGCCTTCCTGCAGAAACATTTTACGATCATGTCACATTGAATTTGAGAGCATTATAGGGAAACACTGTGTACTCATGGAGGGTTCCAAAACATCCAAATTGTGAAGTGATACCATGGGAGTTAAAGGATGAGCCACAATAATGATGAAAGTCGGGCTCCTTTGTAAGCGGCCTGCCCAACCTGGACATGCAGGCCTGTATTTTATCATCGCTTCCATACAAACCGGGGTACCTCTAAATACCCTTATCTTGCATCGAGTCCAATTCCTTGGTAAGAGGATAGCTAATTAAAAATCCACCTCCTCTATATGCCATACTATAAAAAAATATTGTAATGAATAAGGGGTGCCAGATACAGATGATGGAGTTGGAGAACTTAGTTGATACGTCTATAAGAAGCAACCGGGTCATCAGCTTATACCCAATACCCATTCCAACAGAACTTTTGTACTTTGGGTGAGTTGAGTTGTTGTATGTCAGAGAGGGTGCAAATACACAATAAGCACATCATTCCTCCCATCGGTGTACAGTGACTTATTGTTGAGATACAAGGAATCCCTTAATTTTCAGCAGAGTCGTGTGTTGAAACTCTTGCAAGAACATTTTAAAATGTTTTATTTTTATTTTTTTAAATGTTTTATTAAAGTTAAAACATAGCTATAAAATCAAAACAAAAGATTAATTTAATAAAAAAATAATAATAATTTATTATTATTATATATATATAAAGTTATTTTTTTTATTATTTCATTATTTTTATTTTTATAAAAATCTTGTTTTTATTTGCATTCCTAAATAGAAAAATTAAATCAGAAAACTAGTTTAAGACAAAGAAACAATTTTTTTTATTTTTTGTTTTAATTTTGTGTTATTCCTAGATTAAAAGAGAAACTTAAACAAAGTAAAGAAAGAAATTTGTTTAGTAAATGGAGATATAAAATTTGAAATTGAAGCCGAAAAATTGGATTGGGAATTTTTTTTCATTGTCAACAATTTATCATTCCTGAAACTTTATAGTCATCCTAATTTATGATCCTCGCGATCGAAGCATGGATGAGAGCATACTTATTGAAAGAAAAAACTAAAACTGATATGTTTTATTCCTTTGAACCTACCTACTCTACTTATAATTGGAAGTTGGAAATTAATTATGTGTAGCCAAAGATCCAATGTAACCATAAGAGCAATAGTAATAAGAATATGTTAACTATGAATTTCACAATTGACAATCGAAAATATACATAAACGTGTGAAATTAAGTGTCGAAACTGTAAATTAACAAAATAAAAAGAAAAACTAAATGGATCTAACCTGGTACATTCTTGAAACCATCATTCGATAATGCTTTCATAGGCATAGTTTTCACTCATCAAATCATGTCGCAACTCCTCGTTATCCTCCTCGATCTCCTGCTCGCATAATTGTTAGTCATCAGATGTGCACGGTTCCTTGTATGTTGTTTCTTCGTTTGTGTCTGGAGGAGTAATTAAGTTTTTGGTTTTTGTCAAGATATCCTCTTCCATAGAAGAGGAGATCCCAACTTTTTCTAGGATCTGAGTGACTTGTTCCAAGCTTAAACTCATTGTTAAACCATATTGAAAAAGGAGAATGATTTATCATCAAAGATTTGAATTTTTAAAACTAAGAAATTAAAACTATTTGTAAAAATAAAACATGACAAACTTGAACTCCTTGTGTTACTGGGACCTTGTTGTCATCAGGATATCGGTTCACAAAAGTTATCTCATCATAAATAAAAACTAAATTTGCATAAATAAAAACACATTTTTTCATAAAACAAGGAGAAACACACTTATGCATAAAAGGGAGAGGACAAACTAACTTTGGAGAAACCCCACTAAAGTGGATGCACAGATTATTACCTCTCATATTACCGTCTTCTCTCCTCCCTTAGGTCTTCCATAAAGCCAATCCAAAATCATTAAAACAATCTAATTCAAAATTCTACCTATTACTGTTTACAACTCCTCGGGAACGACGCCAAAATGTTGGTGCAATTATATCCATAATATATTACCAAAAATAAATTATCAACTGGGATTCGTAATCAGTAGAGTTGATGCACTATATGTGTCAATAATGGATAGGTTCCTATGTCTTTTTAGTATAGACTAGATAATAAAACCATTTAGAAACCAACACACTCTTAAAAATAACAATATTCACACAACTTGAAAGATGGAAATCAAAACTCATAAACAAGCAAAAGTTCTTTCTCAGGTGATGGACATGTTCATTGATGGTTCTTGAAAAGAAAAGATGAGATTTCATTATATCTCCTGAAACAACTAAAATCAGAAGTAGGATGCTCCATTAAATCTCATGTATGGTGAAATATGGAGATCCAACCATTCCTGCATTACCACACTTTGTAACAAATTCGAATAGTGAAATCAAACAAAATAACATGAAATCAAAATAACAAATACATGAAATGAAAATCTGCACTAACAATTTACAATAAGCTTACCAAGCTGGATCAATGGCCCTTTCTGATGCCAACATGGAATCTTTTAGATCAACAGATGATAACTTCTAAGAGAGACAAAATCACTGAATCCAAACTTGCATTAATCTTCAACATGTAGGTTTACAAAAGGAGTCTCTTCATGAATCCAGTCTACATCATAACAATTCTCCTAAAGAACCTATCTCATAACAATTCCCTTAATCTACATAATAATAATTCTTCTCCTCTCATGAAGAGAGGGCACTCTCTTTTATACATGAGGTCTTTGAAAATGAGATAAACATCTCATAATTACAGATCCACTTTTCTCTGAACCCATTTCCCATTATCACAAAATATAATCCCTTCAAATCCTCACACATATCTCTAATATATATTGGATAACATATGACAACCAAATCTCCGTGATATTCTCCTTGGATTAGGATTGAATTATCTCCTCAAATCTTGAAATGGTGGAGGAACTATTCGAGAAGTCTTTTTGAATTAATCCTTCACATATTCCTACACATGATAAAGCTCACACATTTTTGAGATATACGAAAACATGTCAATTTTTTAATATTTAATCACAAATTCCCTTTTAATACTAAAATAAATGATTTGGAAAATAATAAGGTTAAACCCATATTTAATTATGAAATGGTATTAATGAATGGTTTATAGAGAGGTAGAATATGGATAATGGTGAAAGGAAAAGAGGATGAAAATGCGACAATTCCGAGGCTCGACGGAGGGTTGCATGATTGTAGTCTTAGAGGCTTAAGATCCACATGGTTATCCATTATGGATTGTAAAGGTTATAAGGATCGATAAAGAAAATGAAGATGTTATTGTAGTTGAAGTGCATTGGTATGCAACAAGTACACACCCATTCAATTTTTGTACAAGCAAGATATGGTGGTTGAGAATTAGAACAAGAGAAAGATAAAAAGACAGGGTCAAAATATAACTTGTTGTCGAACCAACCTCTTAAAATTAGAGGATTTTAACATACTTGTCTATGAATTCAATTTGACAAAGAGAGGATCTCTTCAGTCTAGGACCATAGATATTACCAAGAGTTTTTTGCCAAAAGATATAACTGCAAGATAGGATTCTTATGAACCTGGTCATAGATCAAAGAAGATTTTGAAATATGAAATGTTACAAATACATGTATACTCAAATGGTTCGCTCATTGATAATAGAGAATAATATCGATCATCTACATCTTCATCCAGTCATTTATCTGAAGACAGTGTAGATTTTGATGGTGTGTCAAAATCCATGGATGAATTTGATTAAGTGTATGAAACATTTTATGTATTTTTTTATGAATATGATGTTTGTATGGTAACCATGAAATAGTGTTCTCGGTTACATATGATCTTACATGAAATTATGAATCATTTGTATGTTTTATGAATTATATGGTTTTATTATGGAGAATATATGACAAAATTCCTGAGCTCTTTTGTTTTGAATATGGACAATGTAATGAAATAATTTATGTTTCATTAAATGTAATTTGTATAGACTTTTTTATTTAAACTAAAAAAATATTTTGAAGTTATGTTGAATGTTGACATCTGAAATGGTGATATTTTCATGCCATTAAGTATTATCTTGTGGTTGGAGTGATAAACTAACCTTCAAAAATTAAATATTTAAGGTTTGATTTTACGATTTGTTTTATAGCATTGATAATATTTTACACCACTTTCAAAAATGTGTTAATTTGTAGGTTCTCGTCGCAATGGTACTTGTCACAATAGGATAAGGTTTGAAATGCAGTATAATTTTAAAGTTTAGAAAAAAAAAAATGTCGATAACACCATTCTTTGATTTAGGTGTTGATTTTAGGGTTTTTTGAAGCAACTTTATGCATGTTTTAGGCCATTCTTGAAAATAAATTGTATTTTTCACCTCAAAAAAAAGGGGTGTTATCGGTAGCACCAATTTTTTATTTGAGGGTTAATTTTGTGGTTTTTATGAAAAAATATGGGTTTTAAGGGATAGAGTTCTCATTTTGATGTCAGATTTCTGTTTAAGTTGGTAATATTGTTGATTAACATATAAAATACATTATCCACATACATAAAACACACACAAAAAATTGTAAATGAGAAATTTATTTATAAATACAAAAAAATAACTTTCTTCCAAAAACAAGTAAATTCATTGCTAGTGCGCCCAAAAAATAGTCAAACACCACCCTCGGTGTGTATATTATTTGTTATCACTGTCTATGGTGTGCAAATGTAACATAACACTTTATATACAAAATTTTATATTATTTTATGCGGTGCGTTGTATAACCTTACCGTGCTGGTGCGTTAAGGTTAATTGATGCACCTCCTAAAATAATAAAATTTTAAATCCTAAAGAATCGTAAAAATATTTATTTTTTATTTTGTTACTAGAGTGTGTATCCTTTCCCGACATGCACTGGTGCGTTACGGAAAAAGTGATGCTTCACACCACTAATTTTTTAAAAATTGATAATTAGAGTACTTTGGCATTTAGGCTCTAATTTTTTACAACGATGCATTAGGTAATTATTAATGCACTGGTGTGTAAGTTTAGCAAGGCACCGCATAAAATAATATATCTGATTTATCTGATGTGTCGTTTAACGTAACACCCCAGTTCCCTAATAGTATTTCAGCGCACCATGAAAAATCAGCTATATTATTTTAGGCAATGCATCACTAAAATTACGAATCAATGTACTAAATTTTACGTAATGCACCAATGCGTTAAAGTTTACAAATTCACCACCAAAAAAAATTAGGCATGGTGTTTTGGTGCACCCTGTAAATTTTCAGGGTGCACCGTCTACTGTGCGAGACAAAAGACTAGAAAGCACCATGTAGAAAGAAACAATAAAAAAAATAAAAAACAATGGAAATCTAACTGAATTTTGAATTTTAATCTGCTAAAAGTTTAATTTATAAATAAACAAAGACATTTCCTCGACATTTCCTTGTCGGGGAGGCATGGTTGCCACGTAGTCCAAAAAATAATTTTTTCCCATCGTTTGGAAATATTTGAAAGCCAAGCATTAAGAAACAGATGGAAGCAAGGAAATCAAGGGAAGAAACAATGGCAAGGCTCTTCAGAGAGGTGAAAGTTGCACCGATGCTTGAGAGCTCTACAACATTGAAAAGGGTAAAAATGAATTTTACGGATGATAATTGTTTTTATTTAACCTAGTTATGGTGTGCTCGATTATTAGATGCATCGAAGCATCAGTATTTAAGCAACACATCGAAGTGTATTTTTTTTAAATAATCCTACCACAATGCACCATTTTTTAGAGAAAACATGCACACCACTGCATTGTTATTTAAGTAGCACACAAAAGTATATTTCCTTTTGAAATAACCCTACCTTGATGCACCATTTTTTAGAGCACTGGTGCTTCCATAGTAGAAAGTGCACTGGTGTGTTATGTATTTATAAAAGCACTATAAAACAACCTCCACTAGAAACATATTTTTGGGCTATTTTTATAAGGCATTCCACAAAAACCTTTTCTAGAGTGTATTTTCCTTGTACTGAACTACAATAAATTCTACTTGAAGATGAATACTACTTTTGAATGAACTTCTTCATCACAAATATTTTTTTGTTCAATGGAATTTTGACTTTGAATAACATGAATAAGAGAAGGAACCGTAAGATATGAATACTCATTTTCAATAGTTAATTCTCTTTGTTTTTCACTATTGGTAATCTTTATATTTTCAGAATCAATGGACAACAATGCCTCTATCTGGAATTCTTCACTCAAATCATCATACATATCATACACTAGATGAACATAATTTTTTTTTAAAGATGGTGTATTAAAAATCTACTCATCCTCAATATAAAACTTTGACTTTCAATCGTATCTGTCATATAGGGGTTGATGGCTATTCAGGTGTTCTAAATATAAGGATAAGGAAATATTTTCTTGATCGTTTTGAAATTATTTTTGAATATGTTCATTGTGGATATCTTTTTCAAATTCATAACTAGTAAAATCATCTTGCTCACTATGAAAATCACTTTAGAAGTTTATGCAAAAATCAGTTTCCCATTTTTTAAAATATTGTTGATCTAGAATACTTAAAGGCTCTTTTTGTTTTCCAAAAATACAAATTAAAGAAATATAATTATTTGATTTGTCTTGTTCATATTCTTTTCACTACTTCTCTTCTTTCATATCCTCATCCTTTTTTTTACCAGGAATTTTCCCACAAGCCCATAGATTGTTTTCAATCTCCTCAACATATGTAAACATATTTTGTAAAGTTAAAGGATTACTTTATCTAAGATAAAAATCTAAATGAGGATGATGTGCCATTGCATATTACACTTTGACAGTGGATTCAGAAGGTCAAATATCAATAGGAAAATTGTAATAGGAATTTTTAAATCTTTTATTAAATTTTGTAACAGTTTCATCATTCCTTCTTCTTATAGCATAAGACTTAGATAGGTATTGATGATGGGATTTCCTCTCATCCCATTTACACAAGAAAAAATCACAAAAATCAGTCCAAGAACTAATATAATCAATTTTTTATTCTTTAATCCATATTTTGACCTCTCCTAAAGAAGGAGTGAACATTCTCATGCCGACTATCTAAGAAATCTGTGAAATTTTCAAAGGATACCATGTGTTGTTATGTTGGAACATCATTTTCTCCATTAAATTTAGGAAGATATTTGAAAATTTTAGGAGGTAAATCATGAAGGATAGATTGTAGTTTAATAGATTTATATCTATTTAAATCCCATAGATGAATATTTGTACGATTATCTCAAGGTATACTAATGACTGCAGAGGTTGGTATATTATTCTCATTTCAACTAGTTTACAAGACTGACCATGCTTTGGAAGAATATGGATTTGTAATTTTTGATCAAGAACAATTTCAAAAGGAAATGATGCAAGAGGATCATGTATTTGAGGAACATAAGAAGAGTCTGAATTTCTTTTTCTAATAAAAGAGGTGAGACTATGAATGTACGATCCTATGAATGTACAAAATAATAGAAAATGTTTTCCATATTTATAAGAAAGAACAATAAAGGACCAATCAAATGATCTAAAATTTCTTGAAATAAACTTGTCATTTGGTAGATGATCATTTTACAGTGATTCTTCATTTCTTTGTCAATAGGGCTCACTTCCTAGTGGAGTATTGAAATTTAGATTGGAATATCAATGAAGTCATCAGTGAAGTTACAGTGGAATCATAGTGGAGTCTCAAGGTGAATAACCACATATCTTGTGTCGGATCCTCATTAACCTTCAAGAACCAAATATTATATTAATAATTTACCCAAGTGAAAATATCGAACCTTCGTCCCTAGTAGCGACGCCAAAAGAAGGTTGTAACTTGAGATGGTTTCTAGCTAGTTAGAAAACATGCCAAGACATATTGTAAACTAATTTAGGATGGAAGCTAGCTCTTGGACCAATGAGGACTCTCTCATATGATTTAAGAACACTAGATTCCTACTTTCACTAAGCAATAGTTCTAAAAATTAAGCACACAATGTCATATTTGAAAGATAAAGAATGGGATAATTAAGTAGGAAACGTTTGAAAACAAATGATAGGTGACTAGATTAATAAATTGTAATCCTATTTAGATGAGAGGCCTAATCCATTAGGAATAGTATCATTCAACAGAGAAAAAAATATAATAGAGAAAGGTTGAAAAAATAAGAAGATAATCAAATCTAAACAATATAGAGAGAAACAACAACCTCTACAAATCTAAGATGAAGAAAGCATGGTTTTCTAGGCATTGCAAACGATGATTCCAATAAAACGAAACGTGTGTGCACATAAAACATATCAAGGTTATGGATACTTTTATATGAAATATAAATGAACACTTTACCTCTTTCAAATAAGGATTGATAATAAAGACATAGGTCCACTCAATAATCCCAGTATATATATGGAAGTTTATATCTCTGACGATTCCTTTATAATTTGCACCAGTGGTAGTCATACAAAATTTTTACATTTCTAACCCAAATATTAACCTTATAGAAACAATAAAGAATAAATAGTTGTGACAATTTGTTGGTCCTTGGTAATGGAAATAAGAAAATAACATATAAGAAAAGGAAAAATGCGAACTTCACGGAAGACACAGTGATTATTACTAGTTCAAAGTGAGCAAAGAGAAGAAAAGGCGAAGCGAAGTCTAAGAAAGAAATCCATTGGACGAGGAGATCGAGGACGACAGATAAGCTAGAAAGAAGGATCATGGACAACACATTAAGAGAAAAAAACCACCATTAGATGCTATGGAGCACCGCGTGAGAAGGAAGGAAATCTAGGTTGACAAAGCTCTGAAAACGCGGGTCAAGTTGACCTGGGGTTTTAGACACCTAGGGTTTTGGTATCTAGGGTTTTGACACCTAGGTTTCGGCCTAAGTATGTCGGTGAGTGATTGTAATGTATAAATAGAGGTCAAGAGGACTTGGGATGGGTTGTTGTTTTCATTGTTATTACTATTGTTGGTGTTATGATTGTTGTTGTGTGATCAAGTGAGTAATATCGTGAGAGAGAGAATTGTTGAGTACGAGAGCCTTTTGTATTGTAAGATCTTCAGCTGGGTGCAAAGATCAACCCTGTAGCTGGGTGTGCAGGGGGGAGAGAGATAGAGAGAAGAAGAAAGAATATCTTCTAGCTAAGAACATAAACAAGAACTGTATGCTTCATCTTAATACATTATAAAACACAGTTCTATGGACGTAGCCCTAGAGAGGGGGTGAACCATGTATATTTTTTGTTATGTTTGATTGATGATCTATTCTTGTCATTTGATACACTGTTATTGCATTACTGTCGTAGATATGATAATATGTGTGGAATAGATCTAAGCTGATAAGTGATATATGCATGTTGTACTATTCTAGTAGTGGATCTACCTGATATTTCTATTGGTTGTATACATATCTGTCCTGCAACCCCCCCATAGCTTCTTCGGGTGACACTGCATATTCTTTGCATGTGTAGCCAAAAGGGTCAGTAGTTAGGGCTTGTTGGTGCGCTCTTGGATCTGAACTCTCGGTCTGCCCGTATGCCAACAAATGGTTCAGTTGTCAAGACTGGAATCTTCCTGAGGGAATGTCAAGGTGGTTCCCATCAAAGACAAAGATTCAGAAGTGGATAGAGAATCAAGAGAAGGACTTTGTTGAAGCCCTAAACAAGAACCCTAATATTAGTACATAGGATTGGTTGGAGAGATATATATTTACTAATATACATGAGATTTGCTTTGGATGAATCCATCAAAATTTATATGAGTGATTAGCTATGTTAGTTGATACCTAGTTTGAGATCATATCTAGACCTCCTATAGTTTGGATGTTGACACTAATCAAGAAGGTCAAGAGAGTTGACAACACCGTGTCAAGAGAAGTAGATCACTGGTTTGATAGGACAATTGGAGGGTACATCACAAAGTTTGTTGTTGACAAAGTAGATTCATACAACTAGGCTGATAGATATTTCTTTAAGGGACCCAGAGGAAAATTTTTACATTTTCTGAAGTTGAGGATCAATATGTTATTACATGAGAAGAACATCTTGAAGATACAGTAGATTGGTCGGATTTAAAAAATATAGTGTTCAGGAATTTAGATAGTGACAATGAAACAGAGACTGGACATACGCGCAGTGGAAGAGTGTTCAGAGAAGTTCATATTGTGAAATTATTCAAGCATAACTACAGGGATGAGGGATTATATGGTGGAGAAGAGGTAGACCTAACAGACGAAGAGCATTCAGAACCTACTGGGACAGAGGAAGGGAAAGATAAAGAGATTCACCAGCATGAGCCAGAGATTCAACAACACTAAAAAATTAGAATAGTCAGAGTCACCAAAGTCCTCATAGTACTATTACTAGCAGTTCAACATATACTCAGACATGAAACCTAGGAAACCTAGGAAGATCTATGGAAAATGAGATGAATCTCTCTATATTTAGGGGAGATGGGTCTGAAGACGCTGATCAACACTGGTTCCTATGCGAAGCCATATGGAATATTAAAAATTTCACTGATGAAGTTGTTAAAATAACCCAGTTTAGTACTACCCTAAGAGACCACGCACTGAGCTCGTACATGAAGCTTATCCAAGGACTTGCACAACCTAAGTCGTCAAGTGAGATAAAAAATGCATTGATTGCAGAGTTCAAGAAACCCAATTCGGAGTCATAATGTATTACAGAGATGAAAGAGATCAAGCATAAGGTAGTTGAAACTGTTGTGGAATTCGATCAAAGATTCAAGACCTTAACAGGCTGACTGACTTTTCAGATCCCAGATGAGAAGAACAAAGAGTGGTTCATTGTTTCCCTCTTACCACACATCAGAGTTCCTCTAATGCAATAGAAGATTACTTCACAGGCTGAAGCATTGGATATCGCCATGAAGTTAGAATCAAACCTATGGTAGAACCCATCTCAGGTATGAGTCAGATCTTGAGTCAACTAACTATTTTGTCCCTGCAGGTCGAAGATATGAAGAAAGATAAGGGAAAATATAAAAGAGAATACATCTAGTGTGTTAGATGTAGATCGGAAGGCCATGACAAGGAGCATCGTCCCTTATTCCATGAATACTTGGGCTCTGGATCTCTGAGCCCTTTGAAGCAAGTCACCTTACCTTGGTGTGAGGTATGCCAAAATAGACATCGCATTGGTGAGTGATGTTACATGAAAAATTACATTCATATGCCTACAAACTTGTATTGCACATTCTGTAATTTCATGGGACATGATGATAGGGATTGTAGGGATTACTATCTCATGCATGAAATGTCAAGAGACATATATATAATTCAAGGTGAAGCACAGAAAGAAGGAAACACTATGCAATATAATGCCCCTGGGAGAGGAAACTTCAATCCTCTCAGTGGATTCAGAGGAAGAGGACGAGGAAGAGGTATGGGTCAAGGCCAAGGACAAATCATCTGTTATAACTACACACAACCACGACACTTGTCAACGGACTGTGAGAACCCTTGCACCACTTGAAACTATTTCAAATCCTTCGAGCATGTTATTGAGGAATGTCCAACATTTCTAGCTAAGATTCAAGAGAGATTATAACCTCAACAAAACCCACAAGTGCAACTGATATATGTTGAACCTTGCAGAGAAGACCCTAGAGTCATTGTTATTACTGGAGGAGGCGCTATTACATGAGAAGACAGACTAATCCAATAAGATACTACATAAGACTCAGGAATCAAGAAAGTTGCAGAGAAGACCCAAACCTTTGATGCAAAGAAAGAAAGATAAATATTTGAGGAGGTAAGAAAAGAGTTCAAAGGAGACCAAGGATCTTCATCAAAGAAATGACCAGAAGTAAGGGAATATGGGATGCCTCAGGAATTTGATTAGTCTGCTTCTCCAAGAGAAGGAAAAGAGGTAAGAAAGCTCATGGAATTTCTATATACTTGTATTAAGTTGATTCAAGGTGAGAGCGTTGTACAAGAACTACAAAATTTAATCAAACAATATGATATAGGAAAGATAGACCCCTTATTGAATAGGGAAGTACACAAAATCTCTAAAAAGAGAAGGACAAATAAGGAATTACACTTGAATGCTCAAATAGTTGAATATGATATAGTCTATGTGGTCCTCGACTTAGGTACGGAGGTCAATGTCATGACTAAGAAAAATTGGGTACTGATGGGAAAACCGAAGTTGATATATTCTCCTATCGGGATCAGGATGGCTAATCAACAAGTTATCAGCCCCTTTGGATGATTGGAACATGTCCCTGTGGACATCAACGGAGTAAGAACATTCACAAATTTTGAGGTAATTGAGATAGTTGATGACAGTTGTCCTTACTCTGTGCTATTAAGAATTGATTGGGCTTTCAATAATTCTATTGTCGTTAATTTAAAGGAAAGATGTATGATGTTTGAAAGAGATGGCCTTAGGGTCATTGCACCCTCAGATCTATATGAAGGTCAACAATACACAAAACCCATCAGAGAAGAATACCACACATATGAACTGGAAAACATATACAAATTAAAAACCAGACAATAGGATTACATTAATCCTACAGGAAATGGAAACCTAATTTGGTGAAGTGACAGTGCATGTTCATCAGACTTAGAAGAATCACTAGAGAATTGGCAGAATAAAAGGTATGAATTATCTACAATAAGTTGTGCTAGATTAACCAAAGAAGTTCGTTGGATCAACAAAATAGTAAGTAACTTACCCATCTTTGATGGTCTAAATCCTTTAGAAACTTTCTTGTCAGACTTGGAAGAAAGTGTACCAATGCAACAAAAACTGATGGCAATGGATGAGGCCCTGAAATCAACCCCATCATGGTGGTGGGGGACACACAAAACCAACATAGAATGGGTACAATGTCATACCTTGATGACATCGTGGTTCTCAACACAATTTGAAGGCTGTGAAGTTCGGTACACAAGTCGAAGCTACCCAAAGGACCATGTGTGAAGTTGTGAAGTAGCCCGAAGAAACATTCCTCAAGAGTAGTGTGTGCACAAATTCATTAACACGTTGGACATGACACCTATCAATTGGTACCTTCAAGCAGAGTTGCACCTCCTCACTACAAATTGGGAAGGTATGACTCAGAATTTTGTGACCACCTTCATATTTGAAAGTCAATATCCTTCGGTAGATCAATCATTTCATATTATAAGACATAAAGTATACAAGTAGGCATCTAACCTCCCTTTGGATCAAGAAGAGGACGAATGGACTGCTCCTCTCCAGAAACTACAAGGCTATTACAACATTGATGGTGATGAAGACAATGATCCAAGAAAGGTGAAAATCGTAGAAATAGAAGGCCAAAGAGATGTGGAAGGACCAGGAGTTGATTTACCATTCATTGGACAAACAATCAATATTAAGAAGGTCAATATTGGAACAAAACAAACACTGAATCTTGCAAATGTTGGAGATTATTTGGATGTTGCCACTATTGACAAGATTACAATATTACTACAGGAATATCAGGACTTGCTTCCAACCAAGTTCATTGATATGAATGGAATTAAAGGGCCTATGATAGAGATGAGGATCCCTTTGAAACCAAATGAAAGACCAGTCAAACATAGACCCTACAGATTGAACCCTAAATATAAGGATAAAGTAAAGATTGAACTCGACAGAATGTTGGAAGATAGGATTATAGAACCTGTGAAAGATTTAGAGTGGATTATCCCTATGGTGGTGCAAGATAATAAGATAGGAGATATTAGGATCTGTCTAGATATCAAAAAGATGAACAATTCTTTTTTCCATGACCCCTTCCCTACGCCATTCATTGACGAAGTGTTAGATAATGTGGCAGGACAAGAAGTATATTCTTTTACATATGGATTTTCAGGATACCATCAGATCTGGATTGCCAAGGAATATCACCATAAGACCACATTTGCAACAGGATGGGGATCCTATCAGTATACAATGATGCCATTTGGATTGAAGAATGCCCCAACCGTCTTTTCCAGGGTGGTTGTTGAAGCATTCAAGGATTTTTTGCATAAATTTCTAGAAGCATACTTTGATGATTAGACTATTTTTAGTTTATTGAAAAATCATATTGAATGTCTAAGGCTAATGTTGGACAAATGAAGGCAGTGTCAAATTTATTTGAATCTGAAGAAATGCATCTTCTTCTCACCATTTGGAGTGTTGTTAGGTCATACTATATGCAAGCAAGGATTGTTGTTCAATCCATCTAAAATCACCATTATAGTTGATCTACCCCCTCCTACTTCAGTCAAACAACTACACACTACGCTAGGACACACAAGATATTACAGGAAGCTCATTAAAAGATGTGTCCATATTACAAAACCCATGGAGAAGATTTTGAAGAAATATTGTTAGTTCAGTTGGAGAGAATAATGCCAACAGAGCTTCGACGCACTGAAACATAAAATCGTTACTGCGCCTATTCTTGATTTTCCAGATTGGAGCAAGGAGTTTCATGTGCATGTCGACACGCCTTCTATTGCATTAGGAGAAGTGTTAGCACACATTGGGGAAGGAGGTCTTGACCATCCGTTAGCCTTTTCTAGCAGGAAGCTATCAACTACTGATATCAACTAGACCACCACTGAGAGAGAAGGGTTAGCCATGGTATGTGTGTTGCAAAAATTTTGCCACTACTTGTTGGGAGGACACTTTAAAATGTTTATTGATCACTCCATGCTGAAATACCTAGTCAACAAGCCAGTTTTTTTGGGGAGACTATGCATATGGATTTTGCTATTTCAAGAATATGACTTTGAGATCATTGTAAAACCAGGCAGAATGAACAAAGGTCCTGACCACTTGTCGAGGTTGGAACATGGAGAAGATCCCACTAGTTTGGAGGATACATTTCCGGATGCACATTTATTTTCCATTAGAAATATTGATGACCACTTCATAGAAATAGTCCATTTTTTGACAACAAGAATGGTCACTAGTCAGTATACAATTCCATCAGAAGAAACAACTAGTAGTGCATCCTATCTACTTTTCAAATATAGCTGGACAACTATACAAGATGGGACCTGATGAGATATTGAGAAGATGTGTTATGGAGGAAGAACAACCGATGATCCTCGTAGAATATCATGAAGGCATCGCAGGAGGACACTACGTAGGGAAAGAAACTATGTAGAAAGTGCTTAGAGCTGGCCTTTGGTGGCCTACCTTACAAAGAGATGCTAAATACTATTACAAAGCCTGCGATGTATGCCAAAGAGTTGGGAAACCATCCAGAAGAGATGAAATGCCACTAGCACCACAACTGACCCTACAATCATTTGATAAATGGGCCATTGACTTTGTGGGACTAATAAACCCACCAAGAAAGCGCATAGGAGAAAGATACATAATTACAACAACATAGTACTTGACCAGATGGGATGAAGCAAGAGTAGTCAAGGACTATAGTGAAACTATGGCTGCAGACTTCATATTTGATGACATCATAACTAGGTTTGGATGCCCAAAGATCCTTATGAGTGATCAAGGCACACATTTCATAAATAAAATAGTTGAATCCCTTACTGAGGAATTTGCATTCCACCATCATTAGAGAATGCCTTACCATCCACAAGAAAATGGGACAGTGGAAGAATTCCATACGATCTTGGAGACAACATTGACAAAGGTTTGCAGTGTGAATGGGGATGATTGGGATTTAAGAGTACCAACAGTACTATGGGTGTATAGAACCACTTGAAAAAAATTAACAATGCAGACCCGTTTTAAGTTGGTATATGGTCTCGAAGACGTTGTCCCAATGGAATACCTAGCGCCAAGATTAAGAATTGCTTCCTTTACAGATGTGGATGACATTGGCACTGTTCAAGAGAGGCTTTCACAATTGGTCGAATTGGAGGAAGACATATTTGTTGCAGGATTTCATCAGCAGGTACAGAAGGAAAGAGAGAAGGCCTACCATGACAGACACATTAAGAAGAAGGAATTGAGACAAGGCGGTCTAGTACTAGTATATGGCAGTAAGTTCATCAAGCATCCTGGGAAGTTCAGAATGCATTTTCTCATGCCATATAAGATCGCCTATGTTATAGAAGGAGGAGATGCACAATTGAAGACCTTGAAGGGAGAATGGAAGGAACAATTAGTGAATGGGAGTTGGTTGAAGTTGTACTATGACAACCAGCTGCCTCAAAGATCTAAGTAAAAACATAAGGAAAAGGGTCTAGGTACCAGGTGCAATTGAAATTGGGTACCAGACACAAAAAAGTAAGTTTGCATAGGGAAGGAGATGAGGCATAGAGAAGAAAGAACAAGTTGCATTGTGCATCCTTAAGACGAAGTAAAACAGAAAGTTTAGATCTAAAGTGCCTCAGGATGAGTCATAGGTGAGTGTTGGGGTGGTATTGTTCCTTGGTAATGGAAATAAGTAAAGAAAAATAAAGAAAAGGAAAAATGTGAGCTTTGTGGAAGACACAGTGACTATTACTAGGTCGAAGTGAGCAAAGAGAAGAAAAGGAGCGAAATTCGAGAAAGAAATTCGTTGGACAAGGAGATCGAGGATGAAATATAAGCAATAAAGAAGGATCGTGGAAAACTCAGCAAGAGGAAACATCCACCATTAGATGCTTTGGAACACCATGTGAGAAGGAACGAAAGCTAAGATGGTGAGGCCCTGAAAATGTGGGTCAAGTTGACCTAGGGTTTTGACACCTAGGTTTCAGCCTAAGGATGTCAGTGAGTGATTTTAATGTATAAATATAGGTCAAGAGGACCTGGGATGGGTTGTTGTTGTTATTTTTATTACTATTGTTGGTGTTGTGATTGTTTTGGCGTGATCGAGTGAGTAATATTGTGAGAAAGAGAAGTTTTGAGTATGAGATCCTTCTGTATTGTAAGATCTTCAACTGGGTGCGAAGATCAACCCTACAAATAGGTGTGCAGGGAGGAGAGAGATAGAGATGAGAAGAAGGAAGATCTTCTAGCTAAGAGCGTAGACAAGAACTGTATGCTTCATCTTAATACATTATAAATCACAGTTCTGTGGACGTAGCCCTAGAGAGGGGTTGAACCACGTATATTTTGTGTTATGTGTGATTGATGCTTTGTTCTTGTCATTTGATACACTATTATTGCATTGCTCTGGTAGATCTAATCATGTTTTTGGAATATATCTAAGATGATAAGTGATATATGCATGTTGTATTGTTATAGTAGTGGATATACTTGATATTTCCCTTGGTTGTAGACATCTATGTCCTGCAACCTCACCATAGCTACTTCAGGTGAGACAACATCTGCTTCACAGGTGTATTCGAAAGGGCTAGTAGTTAGGGATTGTTGGTGAAATCTTGGAGCTGAACCCCGGGTCTGCCCCTGTGCCAACACCATTTGAGAAACTTAACACATAAAATAGAAAGAGAAAACATGGATCTATTTAAAATGATAAATGAATCCAATACATTACTCATCTATATTTAAGAGAATTACAAATTTCCTATGGTATTCATATAAAAAACACATCCTATTGTTGTCATATAATTCTTGGCTTATCAATCCTCTAATATCCCCTTACAGTTCTTTTGAATAGATATTGATAAAGAAGGATCATAATAGAAATTTTTATTCGATCCTATATTTTGGATTTTCAAATATGATGAAATATTTTAATTCTAAAAATGGATCAATTGGATCAGATGATCCCTAGATTTCTTGAAATGGTGAGGCAAATTGTAATATTTCTATTAACTAGATTCCCTAAATAAAATCGATAACAGACGTGAAAACAATGTATGTTGAATCAAACCTGATATGTCATCATGACTATTGATCTCACCTTGATCAATCCCATATTCACCAGGGAATTTGTTTTACATGGTTTTATGAAGCAAAGGATATTCCAATGTATTTGAATAACGATTGAACGAGATCTGGAACCTCTTTTGCAGTGTTACCTTTTAGAAGTGGGTCTTAGTCTTTTCCAGATCAACACTACCTTGACACACATAAAACTTCAATAATTATCTCGATGCTCAGTGATCCAACATGAAGTTACATTGATGATGTCAGTATTGTCCCATGAACATGTGGCAATATATCATTGGTCCCTATTGTCATTGACATGGAATAAATATATGCCCCCTTGTCACCCAGATCTGATGTATGTCCTGTGTATTTGGAAAATTCCACATGTACATGTGGCAGATATTCATTGGCTATAACATACATTATGTTGGCAATATGATGTGATGCCATTCGTTAATGATGATGTATCGTGGACTCAATATGTTGATACTTAAATAACTTTCCAACATCAAAATATATCGAGGTCTGTGGTCAGGTCATGATGAGTATCGTTTATTTACGACTCTCTTCTCCACCATCATATCTCAACAAATGGATGTGGTGATGTTATGTTGACATCATCTGGACATGTAGCTACTATGTACTAGTCCATGATGGCACTAAGGTGGCATAAGTACATGACACATGTTAATCGATTTCAAGGTGTTGACCTGTGTCCTTGGAGGTTTCTAGGTTTATATGTGGCACTTGTTGATTAGATACAATTCAAGCTAAGTTGGCATAATGAAATCAAATATGAGATATCTTGGCATCGAGATGGCAGGACTTAAAGAACTTCCCAACATCAAAATTTCTCATAGTCTTTAGTATGACATGATGTCAATGGTGATGAAATCTCATGGGTTTTGTGGATACATGGGTACCTTCTATTGGTGTGTGTTGGCACTGAGGTGGTAGACAACCCATATTATATTGGGTTCCACATACCCACGTGGCAACTACTAGTTTGTCTTGTCAGTTATCTATTGTTAAGTTAAGTGGCATCGAGACTTTAAAAGAAACCGTGGGGACCCATGAAAGGATTAGCATTGTTGATCTTGACACATGCAATGATGAGTGTACTTTATTATTGTGCCTATGTTTTAATCTATGATTAACCTGCACACAAATAAATTATTAGTATAACATAAAATTCTATTATTTATATATAATTAAAACTTAATTGTAATATAAAACTAATACTATGATCCAACTATTATATTTCTATTATAATAATACTCCATCTAAAATTGAACTAAATATAAGTTATATAAAAGGTAAAACCTAATATATAAACAACACTTAATAAAATAAGAAAAATCAATCTAATAAATTAAAATCAAGTTAAAATCAATACTAATAAAAAAAAAATAATAAATAAGCCAATATAAGAATCAAAATGTCTATTCCAATAAAAAAATGATTTTTTATTTAAAATGTTAACCTATGTTACAACACACTCATCAAAAGAAAAAGTAGAAGTTTCATTGAAGGAGAAACTAGAAGAAAAAAGTGCATGTCCATGAGAAGAAAAAGAAGAAGAAGAATCAATACCAGTGTTGTGATTCTTGATTCTTGCTTATAAGTCTTCCATATTTCCAAAACATTTAGACTCCACATGACCATATTCCCCACTAAATTGGCATTGTCTATCACCATTCTTATTAATTTTAGATTTTTCTCTTTTGTCACCATTAAGAGTGGAAGTTGGCTGAGAGGGTTTAAGACTCTTGTTTAGCTTGTTGTTGTGGTGAGGATATTGTT
This sequence comes from Picea mariana, assembly GCA_032191745.1. Lineage (NCBI taxonomy): Eukaryota > Viridiplantae > Streptophyta > Pinopsida > Pinales > Pinaceae > Picea > Picea mariana. The sequence goes on along the minus strand of JASDQU010100267.1, from coordinate 273,646 downwards.
TCTTTGTATTATTGTATTTATCTTTCTTTTGGGCCACTAAGGATATTTGGAGGTACTTGTAGTGACAATCACTCTAATTTGCACAAGTTTGTCTTGTTCTCTAATCAAAGCATCACAAAAAGACTCAAGAGTGGGATATTTATAGGCACTCACTAGAGCACATCTAGTGACATAAAAGGTATATAAAAAGATATTATATGCACTACCAATATTAGAAAAAATAATATAGATGCATTGTTCTTCCTTCAAATTTGTTTTTGCAGTCTATACATAAAGTTTAAGTGTTTTGAACTTAGATAAATAATCTTCAATGTAAGTAAAATAATTAGGACTTACATTCATTAACTAATTTTCTATCTGGTGGGATCGAATAATATTGTGTTTACCAAACATAGAATCAATATTAGTCAAAACTGCATCAAAAACATCATTTCCTTGAATGTGAAACCTTAAATCACGAGAGATGAAAATTCTTATTATTCCATGTGATTTTTCACTTTTATTATCCCATTTGACTTTCTTTTCATCATCAATGGGTTCCATTTATTTTCCCAAGGTAATCAAATATAATCGTTTACTTCTTAATACATCATCCATATGGGATTTAATTGAGAATTATTTGGTACTAGTAAGAAAAATATCATTTAGAGATACCATTTTGAAATATGAAAAAAAAAATGAATATGATGGTCTACATGGAAATATCTCTAAAAAATGGGCTATTAAAAAAACAATGCTAAAAATGTACTTCAGATGTGAAAGTTATGCCCTTTTGAAAAAAGGCATAAATGCTAACCAAAGATCCATGTGGAAAGTAGAATTCAGTCCACGTGGTGATTCTCCTCCTTATAGTAACCTCACTTTCACTAATAAGTTGCTTATAAAGAGACCAAATTTTATAGAATAAGAGGGGATCACTTTTACAATGAAGTTACTTTATAAATGAAAGTTGCATTCAAAATAAATAACTTAAAATAAAATATTAAATATACTTATAGTGATTCACTTTTATAATTTAGGTGAAATATGATTTACAATGGATTCATTGAATTTTTAAATAAAATATTAACGTTACGTATAGTGATTCACTTTTATAATTTAAGTGAAATACGCTTTACAATGGATGCATGAATTTTTTCAAAAAAAGTAACAAAAAAGAGAGTTGAACTCATGACCTCTTACTTAATAAACCAACTTTTAACCAAGTGATCTATTCCAAAAAACATTATATTGTGACGAAGGAGGATTATTGTTGTCGTTGTTTTTGTTGTTGATGAAGATGCCCTTGTAGAGAATTCTCATAAAAAACTCTTTTCACACAAGAAAAATAATTTCACTTCTCGATGACAACAAGGGTTAGATTTAATTTAGCTTACCCAGAAAATGCAAGTTTTCCCTCTATTTTTGATTTACCGAGATTGCATAGAGTGAATGACAAAGAGAATACACATACAAGAAAACCCTTTCAGTTATGTTTCTTATTTTCTGAGATCGCACAGAGTGTAGTACAAAGAGTATACAGAGATTGAAAAGAGTAGCAACCTAAAAATAAAAAATAAAAAATTGATATAAAACTGAAATATTATCTTTGTAAAAAATTGAAATGGTGTATTTAAGATTTATATCCTCAGATCTGATTGAAATGGCCATATATTTGGAAAAAAGAAAACCTTTATGATTTAAACAAAAGGTATTCCTAACTGAAATGAGTGCTCAAAACATAATAGAATAGTAATTTGATCTCAAAAATATATATAAATGGTAGAAACTAGAGATCCAACAACAAGACTTCACGATCTCGATCTACAACTAGAGTGCATCTTCAAATGCAATTTGATACCATGTTTGAGAAAACAAGTATTCCAAACGATGATAAACACCTTCAATAACCAATCACACAACAAAATTAAAGATAAACACGCCAATGTATTTACATGGTAAAACCCCTTTGGGGAAACATCCATGGCCCTAGCCAACATGGCCACGTTGAACAGTTTATTAATGCAAAATAAAATATTATAAATAAATTTACAATAGAGGTTATCACAATCGATCATCAACAAGTGACCCTCCATTATATTTAAATAGATATAATGTACCAATCAATTGTCAACCCATGGATCAATGTATTCATTACGATAAAGGAGAATATGAACCGTTAGATCACTCTATGTTGAGAACATATCATGACCATCAAATTACCTAACTAAAAATGCATACTAAAGAATTAGACTAAGAAACACACTTTTACCTAACTACGAATTAAACGAAGTTGATCTTAACTAACTCCTAGGTGTATAAATATCCTAAACAAATAGTGTATGAATGGTAGTAACCCATGGAGGGGTGAAGAATGGGGAAGAATTAGAGAATGGTGAAGGCTTGACTCAACAAATTGACAGAAATATCATGAAGGCACCCCATCCCCCTACTAAGTTTGATGATGCTTAGTAGAAATAATATGTGTGTGAGGCACAAAGGGCCCTTCAAGAAGAAAGAGTGTGCAAGGAGCTCCAATGTGTGACTCAGAGGTCGTTTGAAGAGGAACGAATTTGATAGGAAGATAAAAAGGTGGCGTCGAGGTCATTAGAGGAGGCACATATATGTGAATAAGTGCAATGGGTGATGCATAGGTCACTGGAAGAATCCCACATGCATGAAGAACTATAGTACGTGATACAAATATCTTTGGACAAGGCTCACGTACATGAGGAAATTTAGTGCAAAACCCAAAGCTTAATCAAATAAGCATGCAGACAGACTATGCTAAAATGTGATGAGTAAAAATACTATGAAGAATAGTGCCAATGAGAGTTGCAACCCACAATGAGAACATATGACTTATGCAACTTAGGTCGCATGGAATAAGAAGAGGAGAAATTCAATACCCTCTTGAACTGATGTTTTCATTTTCTTAAGGATCCAAAAGCTTCAAGTAATTTCACCCAGATGTTAAATTCTTTCATGAAAGAACAAGGAGAAGAGCCCGCCATATAGTCTCTTCTTCTGAAAAGGGATGGATTCCGGGTCAGCAAGAAAATGTGCACTGGCTGAGATTTCAAGATGATAGTAGAGATTGGTGGGTATGACATGGATGGATTCATTTTGGATCTGGGATCTAACATGAAATTTTTTCCAAATAAGTCTTGGGAAGTGATGGGTAAACCCAAGTTCATCTAGTCACCCATTCAACTTTGATTTTCCAATATATACAAGATATATTCCATAGGTCAGCTAGATAAATTCGAGGTCAACATAGAAAGAGTGAAAACAAAGTTTGATTTTGAATTCATTGAGATCATGGATGAGTTTGGTCCATACCCTGCATTACTAGGAATTAATCGGGCCTTTAACAATAATGTGGTTCTAAACTTGAAGAAGATGCATATGTCCTTTGAAATTGACACTTTGTGCATGGTCATGCCACCGAACCCATATGAGGGTGCCCACTACAATGAGCCCATAGTTGAGGATGCATGAAGCTCAGTAGTTGAAAAAAATTATAGGGTCACGAGGTGTAGGGAAGACTACATAAACCCCATCGTAGATGGAGAATTAACTTGGAGGTGTGACAAATCTCATGACACGGATTCTGAGGATGCTTTGGAGAGATGGTAGAATAATATTTATGATGTGTCAATAATGAGGTGCTCACATATAACGGAAGAAGAGTGTGTAAACAACTTTGGATCCTATCGATATGATGGATTGAAGTTGGTGGACATATTTATTGCATGGTTACAACACAATCTTGAGTATCAGTGGCGTCACGAACTTGACTCAATACTAATAGGGATCCTCACATGCCAGTGGGATGCACACCAAGAATCATACCATAAATACGTAGCTCTAAAAGAAGTTTTTCGAGAGAAATTCCAAGCAGATACGAGTATCTGATTATACATCTATGCTACCAAATGATAATGGATAGCCTTACATTTGGAGTCATGATTCTCTTTATATGTCCTAGGGCCTCCTAATAGGACTGAAAATAAGTTTGCATCCCCTTTCCAAAATCCCTTATTGAGAATATAAATTACCATTACAGTAATCCTTTAGCTCATCATCCTCAAGGGGTAGACAAGATTGGTACAATATGTGGAAATATGCATTGTGGACTACAGGGGACTGCCACACTTCTATGAAAACATTAGCACCCATGAGGAGAGGTGCGAGAACCATGCATAATGCCTCCCATTGAATCACACATGTGTATTTGCAGGAAGTTACAATCAATCTCTAGGTCCCCTAATCTCCATGGTATTACCTGCAATAACTACAATGACCTTCCCAAAATATGATATCAAAAGGAAGTTATTTATTACTTAAAAGCAATTTATTCCCTAACTAATGATTTGATTTACGAGCTCACAAGTGAGATAGTAATAGCTCACACAACCACTAGCTAGTTCAATCACGATCAACCATGTCAAAATTAGATACCTTTACACATGCCAAACATATATCATGGTCAATCCCAACCTAGCATCTAAGTGTCCCATAGTACTCATTTGAAAACTTTTTTCCTTCTTCATCAATTGTTATTGCGGTATGTATACACCTTCCTCCATGTATATGAAAACCCATAAATCTTAGTCTCATATGCACAATAACCAAATGGTAACCAAGAACTAGCCACCCATGCCATTTTCAAAAATCACCTTTCCATTCCCAACTCATAATTTCCATGGCCTCCTCTAGCATATTGTTGACAGTCGTTTATGACACACCATCAACGAGAAGGGAAGATCTGGTCCGAGGTTGTCTACTAGACCCAAGCCATTTGGTATAATCTACCCTTACAGGTTTTATGGCTCCGTTAGCCAACTAAGACCCTAAAATAATTAAAAGATGTGGACTAACTAAAGATACAACACTAACAATGAACACTTTAATTACAAATTCTTAACTAACAGTGTTTGTGTACAATAACTATATAGAATTTACAAGGTTTAAGCAAAGCCTCGTGAAAATAATTTTTTTAAGATAATGGATCTAAATAAGATTAAATATAAACAAAATTATTCTATTACTCTAAATACCAAATAAACAATGAATGAGTAATATTGTCAATGATATAACGAAAATAGACAAAGAAAATTAGCGTTTAAATGATGCAGTCACTATTCCTTCACAAATCAACAAATTAAATAAATAATAAGCTAACTAACCTCTCATTGATCAACAATACTAAGTTAAATTCATCTCTTTGTATTTTTATGAGCTCCTCTTAACCTTTGTTAAGTGTAAACCTATGATAAAATCAAGCATAATATTTCATGAAGAAACTCAAAGAAGTCTTTTATATTCTGAAATGAGTTTATGATGATAGAAAGGAAAATAAATTTTATTTCATGTGACTTAAAAATGTCCAATAGTTAAAAGTGAAATAAACTCTAACCCTAAGCAAGTGGTATTATCAACTATCCAACATTAGACATAAACTCAAAATGTATCAATAGATGGTCAACCACAGATATTTAAAGGAACCAAAATATAATCAACCATATAAATGAAAATATAACATTAAAAATTATATATTGAACAGTCTAAAGCTAGTTCAATACAAATCAAGTTTCATATTCAAAAATTATATAAGAAACAATATTAACATTGCACAGTCTACAAAAGGACAAAATATAAAGAGTAAAATATATCCCATACAATTTCAATATAATAAGTTCATCATAAGGTCCAAAATGAATTTTTGGGATAATAAAATCTTAAAGATTGAAAAAATTAATATATAAATGATAGCAAATAACCATGTATTGATAAAATAGACTAAAGATAATTTAAATCAATGCATAATCAATTAATGAAAGAATATGAAGATATTATAGTGAAAACAAAACCATTTTATTCACAGGAAAAAACCATTAAGCAACCTGGAATTCCATATTCTTCTTTGAAAACACTGGTCCATTCTCCCAAAGATTCCAACCATCTGTTACTCCATTTGAAAAGAAAAAAGTTTACAAAAGCAATAATATACAAAAAAGAAAGGATAAAAATCCTTCACTCAATTTCTTGGATCCACTTTGGCCTCTGAACTTTCTCATATATTTATACAATGAATGAACAGTCTAGGCATCACTAATAATTTCTGCCACCTGAAACTTGTCTCGTAAAGAGACAAAAATATCTCTCAAATCATGCATTTGTTTGGGAAAAATCTTAATGCTAAGCTAAATGGGTCCATTTTGTAGATCGTTTTTCAATTGTTTCTTCAGATTCCTTACGAATTGGCTAAAACAAGTCCTGCAAAATTGTTTGTTTGTTCTTCAATGCATTTCCAAATCTTATATGTTGTTGCTCATAAATTATTTGCAGAAATCCAATATTATTTTTCGATCAATTATCTTGAACATATTTAGATAATGAAATAAATCCATGAGCATATTTGTACTAAATAACTGATAATAGAAACCCACGAAATAAAAAGAAACCAAATTAATAACCTAAAAAATGTAAATAAAACAAAATCTAGAAGAATAAAATTAAAATGAATTTAAACTAACTATAAGTTCTAAACAAACATTGTTTATATTTTCCTCTCAAATATGATCTTAAAATTCTAGAAGCTTCAAGTTGATGGAGAGGAGAAAAATATTAATTTTGGGTTTTCACAAAATCAAACAAATGATAGATAATTCCTTTTTTTTTTTTGAAATGAGATGCAAAATGAAAAAATAATTCAATTAATTAAACCTACCAAATGATTTTGTGAAAATGATTTCTAATGAACAAAAGACGAAAACATAATCATAATTTAAACAAAAGTAAATAGTTGATAAAAAATAATGTTTTCGTTTAAATTAAGATTTCTATGTATGTCTCTGCCTCATTCAAAATTGATCAAATGTGAACAAATGTCATAGAAACGATGTGTCACAATAAACATTCTTCCTGTAAAATCATTTTTATTAATCCAAGTATTCAATCAAGCCATTCACATAGCAGATAAATTCAATAAGGAAGAGGTAATAACAAACTCCCAAATTATGAAGCTCGCCCATTAACATCAAAACTCTGTAGATATAAAAATGGAATGACATTTGAATTTCATGAAACTCAAACCAAACAAAAGAAAATCATATAAATTGAAACCAACCTCAAAACAAAGCAAACCAATACAAATCCAATCAAGCCAAAGGGAAAAAATGAAGAATCCAAGTAATATTTTGAGGGACACTAAATTTTGATTAAAAATAAAGAAGGGGGTTGTTGGGGCCTAAAAAATGGAAACTCACTGGGTGAAGCAGTTATCTCTGACCTATTAAAATTTCATTGCAGGGAAGAATAATAAGACTTGGATATAATTTTAAGTTGTTTTGAAACAACTCCACTTTAATATTACACAATATTAACATTAGCTCATATTTATAGAAAAATATCATAAAAGAAGAAAAGAATGCTTTTGCAAAGGATTATAATATGAATTTGTTTTTTAATCAAAGAGTCACGATGTTTATAAAAGAACTTCAATACCGTTGACAGAGTCGTTGTTGCCAGCATGCATCCACAACCTCGACAGGGATGTCATTTAACCCACTGAAATGATTTAATCCCATCCAATAGTTGTATCCACATGATGTATACTTCCATAAAAGTTCATTTAAAATCATATAATTGCTACCTCTCAACCCGACATTGCTTCATTGCCGGAAGGCCTATTCAATACCACGATGAAATTGTCTTGGTATCATGTGTGCATTTACCCACTGCTAGCGAGACTATTCAGTACCCTGATGGGTTTATACACACTTCCCACACTTAATTGCTTCCAACCCTCTTATTCCACTTTTAAATAATAATAAAATTATATATTTATTGGTAACAAAGAGAGAGAGGTGATACTGGAGGTTAATTGCAATACATGTGAACAATTGATGATTTTTTTTTTCTTTCAAAACTGTAAGTTTTATCATGGTTTAGATATTTTAGACTTCGGTTAATAAATCATCTAGAGAATGGGGAAGCACTTAAAAGTGATTTTTTAAGAACATGGATGGTGTAAAAAGTCTAAGGATAATCGCAATTCTCAAATATCACGACACATTTCAGGGGTAATACTCTGACAAAGACCGTTTAGGATTTCATAGTGCTCAATTGAATTACAAATCAATTATCTGAGATGAACCTTAACATCAGAAACTATTTGAACTGCTTAAAATTGATTTTAAAAACATAAGTCTTGAAAGGAATTCTTCTTTTGACATTCTCTCTTTGATCAGAAATATATTTATTCAAAAAGATAGACAAGAAGAAAGGTCAATCAAAGAAATAAAGAAAAAAAAACACACATGGCAAACTGAATCATATTTTATTAATGGGATTCAAAATCAGAAGTATATCAAAACAAACAAAATCGAAATAGAAAAATATCACGTTTAAAAAGAATTTGACCAAAAAAAAAAACTAGGCCAACCTCTCATAGAGAAAGAGGATCAAAAGAAAGAACAACATAGTTCAAAGTTTTTAATATATGAAGGTTCTTTTCTTAATATAGTGATGCATGATACATCATTTTGACCAAGATTATTATTTAAAGTCACCGAAAAATCCTTAACCAAGATGAGTGCAATTACGTGCAGTGGTAAGCTATGTTTGTTAGGGTAAAACTAAGATCAAATCCCTAGTCTCTTTATTAATGCTTCATAATATCTAAAATAATTGCATGATGCTCCCAAGTTTTGAAAAAGAAACATTCTATCAAGACAACTGCGAAAAGGAAAAATAAAGGAATTGAAAGAAGACTTCCCTAACAACATTCAGACGCTGGTTCTCTTTTCATAACCATGTTCCTTCACAACTGCAATATTCAAAAGAAAAAAGTGAAAAGGAAAGAAAAATCCAAAAGGACTCTATTCGTACAGCTACTCTAAGTTCTACATAGATCAAAATACTAAGTGAAGTCATGCTTCCAATGTAGCCATCGAAGTAACTCCAATCCTACAATGAAAACAAAATATAATATTTGTTAGGAACCAAATACCAATATAGCATAAAAAAACCTCAGAATAAGTACTCAACACCTTGAAAAAGAGAGAAATTCAGATAATAAGCCTCTTTGAGGAGGAAACCTCCTTATGCCCACATAAATGTTGAATTACAAGATGATTCCAAATGAAAATGTCTCTTTGGTATATATAAGAGACTAGGAGGTATAATTACAACTAATGGACTAAAGCCGACATAAATAAAATAACATTACTAATGTAATATTCCCCAATTAAGGGGTAATGAGCCACTATTTGTTAAATTATGAGCTTGATTTCTTATGCATATTAATTCTTTTATTTTCTTCGATACTTTTCTCCCATATTAATACACTTCAACAATTTCAAATCATAATCGAATAACAATAATTATGTAGATAAGTAAACATGCATATCTACAACACATGTACCCTAGGGAAACCCTGTATAGGGAGAAAAACCCCAACAAACAATATTCCTTTATTGCATTAATAATTTAAGATCTCTTACAAATATCCACCATGAATGTTCTTCTCTCAAAGAGCTTGCCAAGATGACTCTGACATGACAAAGACTTACAAGACCTTGTTGAAATACACCTCTAATATGCTGCCTCTTTATCACTGATGTGCTCCTATATTGCTTCACCCTCAACCTGCACATGAAAACTATGTTGCAGAACTATTTTGAAGAGAGGGTTCAACCTCTTTTTATATAGGCTGAAGAGGGGAATAAGGGAAGCTCGAAATAGTAACTTGATTGCCTGCATTAAACATAACTCGACTTCATGCTTTAGTTCGAACTTAGAATTAGACTTGAGATTGGTTACAACTCAGCATTACACTTTAGTTCGAACTTAGAACTAGAATTGAGACTGACATGCTTTAGTTTGAACTTAGAACTAGACTTAAGACTTTAGTTGCAACTCAACATTACACTTTAGTTCTAAAATAGAACTAGATTCAAGACTTTAGTTGCAACTCGACATTACACTTTAGTTCTAAAATAGAACTAGACTCAAGACTTTAGTTGCAACTCAACATTACACTTTAGTTCTAACATAGAACTAGAATCAAGACTTTAGTTACAACTCTTGAAAAGGTAAGTCAAAATTATCTTCATGGTGGATAGTATTTACATGTGCCAACACACTAGATCAATACAATTACATCATTTGCAGTATTAGGAATATCGTTTGTTTCTAGCTCATAGGAATTTTATATTCAACCTAGCGTTTTCTAGATGCCTTGAAATTTTATCATGGCTCACAAAATTTGACTAGACTCACAAAGATTATATGTTCCCCCTTAATTTTTCACTAGTCTGTCTATGCTCACAGAGGTTGTACGTTCCCCTTGAATTTTGCACTAGATTTTCTATGCTCATAGAGGTTGTACATTCCCACTAAATTTTTCATTAGACTCACATATCATCTCATTCATCCTAACTTTTGGTTTGAATCACAGAGGTTGTATGTTCCCCCTTGATTTTGTCAATACCTCACAAGACTGGTTGATTCTCCAAATCTCTCTAGCTAGCCTCAGGGTGGCCCATATGGCCTCTCATTGGAGAATGAATATCGATGATGCTAAATTTAACACTCTCTTTCAGAAAGGGAGTCATTCTCAGCCACACCAATCTTTCCTCTCATCTACACAAACTATCTCGAGCTCAGAGGCTTGGTCGGGATATCAACTACATGCTCGCTCGTGGCTATGTATTGTAACTTTACAGTTTTTCTTTGGACCAAGTCTCGGATGTAGTGGTACCTCATGTCAATATGTTTTGACCTGTCATGAAATACCGACTTCTCTATTAATTTTATGCAACTTTTATTATCAGAGTGTACCACCGTTGTCTCGAGCTTGTCACGAAAGAAACCAAAAACCAATTTTTGGAGCCATACTGCTTCCTTGCTAGCATCACTTGTTGAAATGTGCTTAGCCTCTGTTGTACTCTATGCAATGTATCCCTACTTTAGTCTTGACCAAGACATCATAGCAGATCCTAAATTGAAATAGTATCCAGATGTAATCTTCTGATCCACTGCACTTCCTTCCCAATCATCATATGCATACCCATGCAGAAATAAACCACCATTGGATGTATATCTCAGACCATAAGTAATGGTCCCTTTGAGATATCTCAAGATGTGCTTTGTTGACACCCAGTGTCTCTGTCTCATTTCATTCATGAACTGACTCATTTCAATAACTACATAGAATATATATGGCTTAGTGTGGATCACGTACATCAATGATCCAATTAGCTGCCTATACAAAGTGGGATCCACCATATCTGAGATTGTATCATAATCATGCAGATTCCTCAGGTTGGTAACCATAAGAGTAGACATGGATTTTCAATCCATCATACGAAACCTCTTTAGTACATCCACTGTGTATTTTCCTTGTGCCAAAAATATCTCTCCCTGTCTTTTCCACACTTCCAATCCTAGGAAGTAATGCATCAAGCCTATGTCTTTCATATCAAATTCTGAGGTTAGATCCCTCTTAAACCAAGATATTAGCTCTTCATCTCCTGTTAGAAAGAGATCATTAACATACAAGATTAGTATAACAGGTTGGTTACCTCTTACCTTGAAGTATAGATTTGCATCAACATCACTTTTCTGAAAGCCTAGGCTTTTAAGAAAGACATCAATCATGTCATACCAAACTCTAGGGGCATTCTTAAGACCATACAAGGCCTTCCTTATCTTGCATACATGAGTGCCTTTGTTGTGAAATATAAAACCATCTGGTTGTTCCATAAATACCTCTTGTTCAATCTTTCCATTCAAGAATGTTGTTTTTAAATCCATCTGATGTAGCTTCCAACCAAGTACGGAAGCTAAAGAAATAATAGCTCAAATGGAGGTATACCTGGCTATAGGAGAACAAGTCTCTTTGTAGTCAATTCCTTATTTCTGAGTGAATCCTTTGGCTACAAATATTTCTTCTAACTTTTCCACACTTCCATCAGCTGCATGTATGATCTTATAGATCCATTTGGAAGAAACCATTGATTTGTCTTTTGGCCTTGGCACAATGTCCCAAACATTGTTCTTTATAATAGACCTGTATTCCTCAAGCATGGAATCCTTCCATATTTGTAATTTATCTTCTTCTTCAAATGAAGAAGGTTCAAAATTACTAATTCTTCTCATCAGTGAAACATAGCCTCCAAACCTATGAGGCCTCTTCCTTTCCCTGAAAGTTTCTTTGGGAGCATCTATCCTTTCTTCTTCCCACACTATTTATTTAAAACACCCTGACTTCCTTTTGGATGGAGGTTCTTCAAGAGTTCTTTTTAACAATTCAACAGGTTCTAGGGGCTCATTACTTGGCCCTTCATGAGGTTCCTCCCTCTGATCATATGAATCTTCATTTTCAGAAGAGGGTGAAGTTGGATGAACTACTTATGAATCCTACTGAAGATCTTTGGATTTCTTAAATGTGACTTCCTCATGAAAATTCACATATCTGCTTACCTCTATTTGCCTCTGACCTAGTACATAAATCTTGTAAGCCTTGGAGTTCTCACTGTACCCCAAAAAAACCTTTTTCTTTCCTGAGGGTTCCATCTTTTTCCTCTTTTCCTTAGGGACATGAATATGCATAGGACATCCAAATATCCTTATATTCCCTACTTCAGATTTGATCCTTGAGAAGAACTCTTCAAGAGTCTTGTCCTTCAAAATAGCATGTTGACACCTATTATAAATATACACAGTAGTGGAGGTAGCTTTTTCCCATAAATAATTTGGTAGATTGTGGTCAAACATCATTTCTTTCACCGCCTCACAAATAGTCATGTTTTTTCTCTCAGAAACACCATTTTGCTGAGGGTTATATGGCACGATCAACTGTCGCTTGATTCCAACCGCCTTATTGTCCTTGAAGATCACCCAATATCCCTTGTCCTCAAGGGTTGCAACTAATAGTAGATTCTTCTTGAGCCCTGGAACATATAATACTCCATCAACATGAAGTCTAGCCCCAGATTCCAATATGAAGGAGATAGATCCTACTCCCTCTATCTTGTAACATTTTTCATCCCCAAGCTCGACCCGCTCTACAAAATATTTTGTCTTGAAATATGAGAGGATATCCTTGTACCATGTCATGTTCTTTGATGCACCATTATCTACTAAACAACTTTTCAGCCCCATGGAAACTGAACTAGATAGGGATGAAACCAAATAATATTCTTTCCTATTTTCTTTCTCATTAGAAGGACTTTTCTGATTTCTTTTGGATTCATCATCCTCGGCAGTTGAGGCATGATGTGTAGAAATTTCAATACAAATTAAGTATTTCCTGCGATTCTCCTGATCTAACAATTATATGCCACTATTAAATACAGAATCACTTCTACTAATATTCTTGCAGAAATTTAAACCATGATCACAAAGTGAAATATCAAGAACACATAACACATAAGTTTTTCTGGGAAAGCATAAAGATAAAAACCCCACTATGGTATATTATGTATATCATGGATCATGAAACAATATCATACAAAATCCTAATCCAAGATCTCTCATTAAAATACAATCGTCTCATGCTGTCATAAAAATTTTTAGCAAATACATGTGCCAATTTTCTGTGTCCATACAACCTGCCTCCTTTGCACAATCCCTGCAAATAGAATACTCACAATGAATTCAAATTGCCTAGTTTGCACATGCTTATGAGAATGTCCACTGCATGTGTGATTACATGATTACACTTCACTCAAATCATAGCTTATAGCCAAACTGTCCCTTTCACCTGTTATCTCAACTAGGTCTCCACTAGATGTGACATGCAGGTAGTTAACCATGGTGAATCTTCAGTTGCATGTGAGTTCACTGATTGTGAATTAATTAATAATTAATTCACTGAACTCTAACTAGTGTAAGTTTAGTTACAACTAGCACAACTGATATTAACTCACTTAACTGAGTTAAACTACTTCACAACTCTCATAAATACACTTATAACTCTGTTACAACTTCAAATCACCTCCATGTCTTACCAGTCAACCTTTGAACTCAAATTTCCCATAGTTAACTGATTTTTCATTTCAGTTAATTATTTCAAGTAATTATGAGATTATAGATTAATATTTATTGTCCAATTTATTTAAAGGAAAGGTAAATTAGACACATGTTCCTTGTTGACTTTTCAACACTCCCTCTCAACAAGAAAGGGATTATCCTTCACCCCAACCCTGTCTCTATGATAAGAAGGTCTCCCATGAAGAAGGAAGACCGTAAAAAATGGCCTGCACTAAATCATCATCGTCCACTGTCACCCCTGTGACCAAAAGATGATCTTTGATCTGAGCTATCTTGGAACAAAAAGATGCCACCGATTCACCTTTCTCCATCTTTAAATACTTAATCTTGTGATTAATTTTCCTCTTCTGACTTGGAGCCTATTTCTCATAAAGATTCACGAAGGTATCAATACAGTCCTTTCCAAACATCAACGAAGTCATTGCAGGCATTATACTGTCTTTGACTAAGTCAAATATGATTCGCTTGCCCTTTTATTGACTCTTCCTAAAACCCATTCTTCCTGCATTATTCGTTGGTTCCTACACCACTGTTGTCACATATTTCTCAAGATCATGCTCTTGCAAGATATTTTTTATATGGAGCTTCCACGCATTAAAGTTGGTAGCTCCTTCAAGCCTATCTTCGGCCCTGACTGAAATGGAGGATGCCATGGTCCTCACACTGGAAACTTAATCAATCTTGCTTGGATATGTGTGTACCTTATGTTTCACTTCAACACGTTTAACACACCCTAATCTCTTATGATCTTGATTTATTATGAGATTGATTTCTTATGCGGATTAATTCTTTTATTTTCTTCAATACTTTGATTCCAGCTTAATACACTTCACAATTCGAAATCATAATTGAATAGAAATAATTATGTAGATAAGTAAACATGGATATCAACAACACATATACCATGGGGAAACCCTGTACAGGGATAAAAACCCTAGAAAACAATATTCCTTTATTGCATTAATAATGTAATATCTCTTACAAATATCCACCATGAATGTTGTTATCTCAAAGATCTTGTCAAGATGACTCTGACCTGACAAAGACTTACAAGACCTTGTTGAAATACACGTCTGATATGTTTCCTCTTTATCACTAATGTGCTCCTCTATTGCTTCACCCTCAACCTACATATGAAAACTATGTTTCAAAATTGTGTTTCATAACTGTGTTGAAGAGAGGGTTTGACCTATTCTTATATAGGTTGAAGAGGGGAAGAGGGGAAGCTCAAAATAGTAACCTGATTGCATGCATTAAGCATAACTCAACTTCATGTTTTATTTCGAACTTAGAACTAGACTTGAGACCGACATGCTTTAGTTCGAACTTAGAACTAGACTTAAGAATTTATTTGCAACTCAACATTACACTTTAGTTCTAAAATAGAACTAGACTCAATATGTTAGTTACAACTCAACATTACACTTTAGCTCTAAAATAGAACTAGACTCAAGACTTTAGTTGCAATGCAACATTACTAAAATAGAACCAGACTCAAGACTTTAGTTGCAACTCATCATTACACTTTAGTTCTAACATAAAACTAGACACAAGACTTTAGTTACAACCCTTGACAAGGCAATTCGAAATTCTCTTCATGGTGCATAGTGTTTACACGTGCCAACGCACTAAATCAATATAATTAAATCATTTGCAATATTAGGAATATCGTTTGTTTTTAGCTCATAGGAATTTTGTATTCAACCTAACTTTTTCTATATGCCTTGAATTTTTCTCATGGATCACAAGGTTTGACTAGGTTCACAAAGGTTGTATGTTCCCCCTGACTTTTATACTAGACTGTCTATGCTCATAGAGGTTGTACGTTCCCCCTGACTTTTTCATTAGACTCACATAGCATCTTGTTTTTCCTAACTTTTGGTTTGACTCAAAGAGTTTGTACATTCCCCCCTGGATTTTGTCAATACCTCACAAGACTGGTTGATTCTCCAAATCTCCCCGACTAGCCTCAGGGTGGCCCATATGGCCTCTCATTGGAGAATCAATGTCGATGCTTCCAAATTTAACACTATTTAGGGCTTAAGATGCCCCTACCCTTGAGGCAAGTGTTTTATACAAGGCTCGAGTAACTCTAGATGATTCTGTATAAAATACTCATCTTCCCAAGTGGAATCTTCAGCCGATAGTTTCCTCTATTTAATGAGATACTCTGAAATGGACCTATTCCTCAGTTGGTGAATTCTTATGTCAGTGATGGCTTCAGGCTCCAATATGATTTTTCCTTCCTTGTAAAGTTATCGAAATATAGTTTGAACTAGGATCTTGTCACCTATAACCTTCTTTAAGCATGAAACATGGAAAATTGGGTGTACTCATGAAGATGCAGAAAACTTCAATTTGTATGCCATAGTACCAATATTTTGCAACACCTTATAAGGGCTATATTACTTTGGTGATAATTTATAATCCTTCTTAGCTTCCTTGAGGGAAATTTGTTTGTATGGTTGTAGTCTTAAAAACACCCAATCCCCTACTTCAAAACTTCTTTCACTATGATTTGGATCTGCTTGTTGTTTCATGCGATTATGTACCATGGTCAGGTTGTCCTTTAATATTTGGAGAACTTTTTGTTGATCCTCGATGTGATATTCCACTGCTTGAACCTTAGATTTTTCTTTTAGAGAAGAAGTGATGGAAGGAGGGTGGTATCCATAGAGTGCCATAAATGGTGTCATTTTTGTTGCAGTATGAAAGGAAGTGGTATACCACCATTCTTCCAAGGGTAACCATTTGAACCATTGTGTTTGTTTATCAGAAACAAAGAAACAAAGGTATCCTTCTAGAAATTTGTTCACTATATCATTTTTCCATCAGATTGAGGATGATAGGATGAGATATGAGCCAATTGAGTACCCAAACAAGAAAATAATTATGTCCAAAAATGTCCAGTGAAGATGGGATTTCTATCACTTACAACAATCTTTGGGCTGACATGTAGCTTTTGAATTGTCTCCATGAATGCGGTGGCAACTTTATTGGCTTTGAAGGGATGAGAGATTGCACAAAAGTGTGTGTACTTGGTCAGTCTATTAGTAATCACCATGATGACACTATTTCCTTCAGACTTCGATAACCCTATGATTCAATCCATGGAAACATCCTCCCAGTGATGAATTGGAATGGTTAATGGTTGTAAAAGAACTGGGGTCTTAATTGTTTCCAACTTATTTTGTTGGCAAACCAAACATTCTTCCAGAAACCCGGTGAACATCAGTTTTAAGGCCATCGCAAAAAAAATCCTTCTTGAACCCATGGTAGGTTTTTAAAAATATCAAGTGCCCTCCTACAGGAGAGGTGTGAAATTCCAATAGTACCTTTTGTTTTAGTTGGGATTTCTTACATAAATATAAGTGATCTTTTTACCATAGTGAATCATTTTTCCATGTAGATGTATCTGATGTACTGGAATCGTGTTGCAACCTTTGAATGAGAGTCCACACTTTTTCAAAATTCTTTCATTCATCCCTTTCTTCTATTATCCAATCGGGTTGGATGATCGAGATAACACAGAGAAAGGCCTCAACATATTCATCCTTCCTTGAGAGTTAAACTGCAACAACATTTTTCTTCCCTTTTTTATAGACGATTTCAAAATCATAACACAATATCTTGGTTACCCATTTTTGTTGTTATTCTGAAGATAGTCTTTGTTCCAAGAAGTATCTAAGACTATCATTATTTGTTTTGACCTTGAAGTTCCTACCTATTAGGTAAGGATGTCATTTCTTCAATTCATGTAGCATTGCCATCATTTCCTTCTCATAAATGGGTTTTTGTAAGTCCTTTCCCTTGAGTCGTCGAATTTCAAAATCCATGGGCCTTCCTTCTTACAGTAGGACAACATCAATTCCATTTCCCTAGGCATCACATTACACAATAAAGGTTTTTTTGAAGTCTGGAGTGTTCAAGACAAGAGCTTTGAACAACACCTCTTTAAGTTGTTCAAAAGATTTAGTTTCCTCTGGAGTCCATGAAAATGCATCCTTTTTATTTAGTTCTATTAAAGGTGTTTCTATTGTTCCATAGTGTCGAACAAACTTGTGGTAGTAACTTGTCAAACCCAAAAATCCTCTAAGATTCTTCAATGTTTTGGGAATTGGCCATTCCATCATGGCCTTAATCTTGTTAGGGTCTACCTTGACACCTTCATGAGATAAAATATGACCCAAACACTCTACCTCCTTCACTCCAAAGAAACATTTGGATGGTTTGGCATGTAGTTGTTTCTCCTTTAGTATTTGTAGCACCTTGTCAACATGTCTCACATGATCCTCCCAAGACTTTCTATAGATTAGTATATCATCAAAATTTACTAACACCAATTTTCTAAGGAAGGGATTCAAAATGGAATTCATCAACCCTTGCAATGTGGAAGGTGCATTTGTAAGGCCAAAAGGCATGACCAAAAATTCATAATGGCCTTCATGAGTTCGGAATGTTGTTTTAGGGATATCTTCTTCATTCATTCTAATATGATGATACCCTGAACGAAGATCCAAATTTGTGAAATATATTTCTCCATGTAGTTCATCTAACAATTAAACAATGATGGGAATGGGGAACTTATCTTTAATTGTGATCTTGTTGAGCTCTCTATAATATGGACACATATGCCATGAACCATGTTTCTTGAATACCATTACCACTGGTGCAGAGTAAGAACTTTGGCTAGGTATAATAATGTCAGCCTCTAACATTTCTTCAACCATGCGCTCAATTTCACTCTTTTGGGCATAAGGGTATCTGTATGGCCTGATGTTAGGAGGAACACTCCTAGGAATTAGGTGAATATCATGATCATGATTTCAAGTGGGTGTAAGACCTTTGGGAATATCTTCAAATACTTTGGAATGCTTATCAATGATCCCTTGGAGATCTAAAGGAATAGATGGCTTAGATGTTTGAACATATAGTGAGCATAGTTGTGCAATAACACCTTGATGCCCCTTTTTCAATAATTGTTTTTTTCCATTAGAGCTTATCACCTTATCAAGTTTCCCTGTGATACCTCTTAACTCAATTTATTTTCCTTCCAATGAAATTTCCATGAAAAGTTCTTGAAAATTAAAAGCCATTGTTCCTAATGATTGTAACCATTGGATTCCTAGTACAACATCAGCACCACCCATGGGTATAGAAATCATTGGACTATTAATTACATATTACCCATAGTAAGATTGATCTTATTGCATTTTCCTGAGCAATTGGTAGTTCCTCCATCTTCAATAATTACTTGAAACTCCGGTGTTGGATATACAAAGAAATTGAGAGATTTGGATAATTTATAGTGAATGAAATTATGAGTACTTCCATAATCAATTAGGGCTATTACCTTTTTATTTTTGATAAATCCTTCGATCATGAGGGTTTGAGGAGTGCTAATTTCAACTAATGCATTACATGATATCGTGGGAGTCAACTCTTAAGACGAAATTACTTCTACATTTTCATCTTGGGATGGTTCTTGATCTTGTTCTTGTTCTTCTTCCTCTTCACAATCTATGTAGAATAATTTATTCTCACTACACTTATGTCCCTTACTATACTTGTTGTCACAATTAATGCATAAACCTTTTTTCTTTTCTTTCCTCCAATTATTGAGGTGTCAACCTTGTAGGTTGAGGTGTTTTAGAAGAAGGAGCATTATTCTCTCTATAGATGTTAGGATTGGTCCTTCTAGTAGACATAGCCATATGTTTACTTTCAACATTTATGGCCACCCTAAATGCATTCTCCAATGATTTGGGTTCCCAAACGCGAACCTCATGTTGAATGTTATCATTTAAAGTTCCTATGAATACATCAATCAAGTCCTCATCTAGAATATCTATTACCTTTATATTCAATCTTTGGAAGTTCTCATTGTGCTCTGTAACTGAACCCTTTTGCTTGAGATTTATCAATTGGATAAAGAAGGTATTGCTCATTGTATCCTCATAGGGTGCTATCATTTCTTCCATGAAAATTGTCCAAGTGGCGAGTGACTTGCAAGAAAAAATTCATCGATACCATAAAAATTGATTGGGTTCTAAATATAAATAAGAAAATCGTACCTTTTGTGTATGTGGAACATTATGTAGATCAAAGAATTTCTCCATCGGAAGTAGCCATGTGATAGGGTCCTTGCCATCAAACTTCCTCATATGGATCGTAGGAACGTGGTTGGTCTTCAACCCAAAGTTGGAGTATCTCCATTCTTGATTCACCTTCCTTGTGTCCTCATCATGAATTTCTTGGGATACATTTTCACTTTCAGGTGTCATCTCTATTACAAAGATTTTCAATCCTTCCATGATCTCATATTTTAAACCATCCATCTTAGTACTTATTGCCTCCAACTTCGCTTCCATCTCTTGTAGTTCATCTTTTGTTATTGTATTCTTTTGTAAATAATTTATGTACCTACGCATTTCTTCACCTTCATCAAGAGTCCAAGTAGGATTGTCTCGAGGATTATTTGGTGTAGAAGTTCCCTTTTTTGGTGGCATGTTGGTCAAGTATCACTTTAAAGCTTTATTTTGAAGTGGTTCTACTAGACAATCTTCCTTTTATTGTATCTCCAAAATTTAGGACCTTCTGAGTATGAATTTTTTTTTTTTGTAGGTCTCTAATATCTCTTCTCTTCAATGCCATAGGTCTGATCAAAATTGGATGTGCCAAGTGGAATTTACGGTAACTTCCCCACAAATTGATGATTTTTTTCCTTTCCAGGAGATCTCACTTGTATAGCATGCCCCGCTTAAAATAATTGATATAATATTCTAAAACTAGTACCATAACTAATACCATGTCCACTATCCAATGCAACTGGTCTCACTCAATTTGGATACTCTAGGAAGAAGTTATGATTGTCTTACCTGAAACACTTGCTCGAGACTAGTTAGATACCCTATCTTCCACAAGGTGTATCTACAAATATAATATGACCGAGAAGATGAAATTTTTACCACATATACCTTACTAATTTCAGTGAATATCCTCTAGAGTTCATGGCTTGAAACATTACAAAAAAAAAATTATAGTGAAAATTATGCAATGACTCAATTCATGATGATTCCAAAACCCTATGTTAGAAAGGTTGTATATCCAAAAGTATAAGGCCTAAGGAGCTGAAATTTTAACCCAACATACCTTGATCGATCTAATAAATATCCTCCAAGCCCTTTCTTGTGAATCATTGTATAAAAAAAATTATACCGAAAATTCCATGGTGTCTCAGATGTAGCAGCGAAACCCCAAGACCTTGAGATCTGATACCATATGTTAGCAACCAAATATCAATATAGCATAGAAAAACCTCAAAATAAGTACTTAACGCCTTGAAAAAAAGAGAAATTCAGATAATAAGCCTCTTCTAGGGGGAAACCTCCTTATTCACACATAAATGTTCAATTACAAGAAGATTACAAATGAAAATGTCTCCTTGGTATATATAGGAGACTAGGAGGTATAACTACAACTAATGGACTAAAGATGACATAAAAAAAATAACATTACTAATGTAATATGCCCCAATTAAGGGGTAATGAGCCACTATTTAGGGCTTAACAATATCAGTAACAAGAATGGTAGTATATCAAAATATGAAAAAAAACATCATACTTACCTTTAACATCATCATTTAAAAACAAAGCAAGCATGACTTTAACATTCCCTTGAACATTATTTCTATATGAATCCTCTATCCATTCTGCAATTTTGTCATTATATGGGTCACAAAAACATGAAAAAATGTGATTGTGAATCTTGTGAGAGTTATGGGGACCTGCCATAACCATCATCCTACACCGAACTGCTCCACCCTCTTGAAAATTTTCCTTTTGTTCCATATTTTCTCCATCCAAAGCATATAAAATGAGTGTCAAAGTTACCTCCTTGATCTCTAGACAAGGTGAAGATAATCTTACCATTCCCTGGAAACCTTTCAAGATATGAATTCTCCAACCAATCTGAAATCCTATCATAATACATGCAATTACTAACATGGGATTGTTCAAAAGAATTCACAAACAAAATATATCCATGATGAGAATAAAGTATTAGAATATCATGGAAATAATCTTGTAAAAAGGTCGGATCAATATTGCAAGAACTTATTGTGATTTTTGATCAGAAAAGAAGTGTCCCATTCTCTTGAAACTTTCCATTGACCTCGAATACTTCAAGATTAACTATTTGAGGTGAACTAAATGGAACAAACAAATTTTTTTAATAATCATCATTGGTAATAGTATTTGGTTGATTATACTTTTCAACCTCAAATAAATTATCATGGAAAAATCTAGGTCCTTCTTTAAATACAAATTGAGATGAATCAATGGAAGATGGAATTTGAGACTCTATTGTAGGAAAATCCCTCTAAAGATAGGTGAATTCCCTCTTAGATCGTAGACCCCTATGACCAAGATAGAAAATTGTTAACTTTTATCACTAACATTCCTTTAAACCTAGTTAAGTTAATCTATAGAAAAAAGGAAGAAGATATGAACCTTTTTAGGATGTTTGTCCTTGCCCAGTTGAAGTTGAGATTTGATCTCAATCTCTTCAAAAAGTCTTGCAATCCAATCAAAGACAAAAAATACTTCCTATTCTACCAATATTAGTTTGAAACTAGATCTATCCATCAAAGAGAAGTTCATGTATATATACACAATCTAGAAGAAAACAAACCAAGCACATGTATTAATGAGAACTCAATAAAGATACTTAAAGACCTTTTATGTAGATGCAACAACCTCACTAAGTTCTCCTTGTCCAACCCCTTGCTCAAATTATCCACAAACAAAATGACTATGCTTCACTGATTATCTCCCTTATGAAATCATAAGTTTTATGCCTTCAATATCCTCCCTTTCCTTATGAGATCATAAGTTAGGTATTTCTCAATTTCTCCATCCATCCCTTCACCATGAGGAGGCCTCCTTATATAGGCTTGGAGAGGCCTAACCACCTTATATATTCTTGTGATAGGTTGAGGATATTTCTCCATCAGTTGTGGATCCTCACTAATATCTATCCTTGACCTCAGATTCAAATCCAACTAATTTCATAGATAAGGGGGATCTTCCCCTGATTTTTTCAACAACATAACACTCCCCAAGAATGGTGTACAAAGCTCTACAATGCTCCCCCAAAGAAGGGAAAGGAGTGCTATCTCTCTCTGCAATGCATTTTCTACATAAGCAAAGAAATTTTGTCATTCCTACGATGCATTCACTATATAAACAAACAAAAAATTGTCATCGCAAGTGAGACAACGAAAAAAATTGTTGCGACGCATTTTCTATATAAACAAAGAAATTTGTCATTCCTGCGACACATTCTCTATATAAACAAAAAAATGTTTTCGTCGCAAGTGCGACGACAAAAAATTTGTTGCGATGCATTTTCTATATAAACAAAGAAATGTTGTCGTTCCTGTGACTAATTCACTATATAAACAAAAATTGTTGTCGTCGCAAGTGTGACGACAATAAAAATTATTGCGACGCATTTGCTATATAAACAAAGAAAAATTGTCATCACAATTTCAATAATAACATAAAATACTGCGACGAATTAGCTATATAGACAACACAAATTGTTGTCGCAATGGTCATTGCAATTGAGACAAACTATTGGTTTCACTTAGTTTGCCTATATTGTCGTATTGGCGACGATATTTCTTTTTTTGTCGCAATTGTGACATTTTCCCTAGGGTCGTCGCTCTTGCGACTTTAATTCAAGTTCATCAAAATTTCCACGTGCCATAAAATGACATTTCAGAGACTCAATATTCATCACAATATCCATGACATAACGTCGTAAGAGCATCGAAATAACCATCACAAAAGGACCCGAATTTTCTAGTGATAGGGGAGTGTTGCCCAAAATTTCCTCAAAAAATCCCAAAGCTCCCCTAGAACGGTGAAGAGACTGCTGAAACACTCCCCCAAAGGAGGGAAAGGAGCGTTGGCACTCCCTGACACTTTGTAGGGGAGCATTGGCTTTCAAAATTCATTTTTAAGTGGTTTTTTTCATGGAATAATCTTTGTACTCTTCATAAAATGATTTCTTCTTCTTAAACCAGTGTTTGAGGGTGTCTTTGAATGTCCTTACGATGTTGTTCGAGACACGACATAGGAAATATGATTGTATGATGTCTACAACACTTGAAAAATTTTTGGTCAAAATGAGACACTTGTGACACTTGTAATGATGACAACAGGTCATAATTGAAATGAGTAATTTTGACATGTAACAGATTACCGCCCTAAGTGCGAAGTTAGAAGACAAAAACTGATGACTGAAGTACTTTGTAGAATTTTTTGAGAAAGGGTATGAACGAGAAGAACCTGGTAGAAGCTACAAATAAACATCAAACAAATATTATGATATGTTTCAAACCCAAGGAAATCATACCTATGCTTGGGTGATACATACTTGCAAGTTATGGCCACCATAAAATACACTATGGATCCATAATTGTATTAAAAAAAAGGTATAGCCACCAAAGATACAATGTGGATCTATACTCCCATGACATGAAATGATCGTCGCCATGAAAATACACGGTGGATATATGAGATGATAAGACATAGCCACAGACCAATACATAGTGGATCTATGCGACAATATATGTGCCAATATTCAAGAGAAACTCCGTGACAACCTGGGTAAAGTACATATCAGAGTGATTACTCAACCCAGGGTATTCTTACCAATCATGATGTAGTACAAATCTAACTATATGAATATATTTCCTAATCTCGAACATGGCAGAAACCACTTGATTATCGGGAAATGACGTAAACCATTAACAAGTGCAAGGGAAATCACCATTGATGTCAATGATTGACAAGATACCCTAGTACATTCCAATGAATGGGAATAAATGAGATAAATTCAAACATCCTTGGAATCATCTGATCATGGGTCAATGATGTAAACCCATTGTCAGAAGTGAGGAGGCCTTCCATTGAGGCATGCAGGTCCCAAGGTACTAACTGGTTTCTAAGTCTAATTATCGGATAATGCGTTGAAGTCAACATGAATAGACTCATCGTAGGAGGTCCTTGATGTATCCCCCATAAACAACATGAAACTGACATAGAGATGTAAATTGGTATATCAAATGAACATGGATTGACACGCATATTGAAACAAGATATTTGTGATGTTTGAATATAGAGGTAGATACTTCCCTTGAACACTGATGCACAACAACAAAAACATGGCATGCACCAAAACATGATGATACAATGGACAATGTGACTTTCATCGGGTGACCCAAAGGTGTAAAGAAACTCAGAGGATTCATTCAGTGCAGAGGTTCAGTGGATTAAAATGTATGTAAAGACAAAGTGTCATGTTCAAGGGTGACTATAAGAGTGACTGGTGATGTTTTCAAAAACTGCTTGGCTTTCTTCCTTCAATATTTCCCCCATATTGATAGAAAATTATCTATTTTTAATTTAATGAGCTCAAAGAGGGTAACAAATGATCGATATAAATGACCTTGGGTAAGTCCCTCTTCCTTTGTTTAACAAAATGGAAGAAGTAAGGGTTCCGTCCCGTATGGGCCCTTCAATGTATGATTTTTTTAACAAGTCCAAAGAAGGTAAACTCAGTGATTTTTCATGTTTAGAGAGTCTGAAAAGAACTTAAAGATGACTCCATTGGTTGTCCTTTTTCATAATGTTAGTCTCTCAAGGCCAAAAAAGAGATAAATTATCACTTGAAAGACGCCCTTTTGTTGGCCCTTGATCAAGTTTTGAGGATCCTTGGTCATTTTTCACCATTTTGAGACTTCAATAGGCTGTCTAAGGTAGAGCACAAATCGAAGTGGAGATTGCAGTATATCGGCCCCTTTTTAGGGCCTTTTTGGGTTTTGGGCTTATGTAATGGGTATGGGGATGTCATCCCATGGGTTTACCCATGCTTAGGCCGATTTTGTAATGTATAAATAGAAGTCTAGGCGATGTAAGAAGTAGTGATAAGCGAGTTGCAAGTTGTGCTAAGTGAAAATGATTGTAAGAGGCTTGGTGCGTATTGTATGTTGAGACTTGCAGAGATAAGTGCAAGTCATCTATAGTGATTTGTGCATAGACTGTGGAAGGCAATGTGCCTAGATCTACTCAAGGAAGGAGTATCTAGTGAGGTGCACAAATCTCATGTCCTCTACATAGTTGATTTTGAGGCTCTGTGCATGTAGCTAATTGACCAGAGATAATAAAGAGGAGAAGAGTTGGTGGACATAGCCCCAAGGTGGGGGTGAACCATGTATATCATGTGTTGTGAATGATTTGTGCTTTATGATTGTTCTTTTGTTTATGTGATTTAATTCATAGGGTGATGTTAGATGATAGATGAATCTGATTTGATAACTTAGTGTTGAATAATGTGAATGAATGCTAGATCTTATCTATGTTGGTATGCTTAGTGCTTGAGTCTATTGAATCTATGTGAATATTGTGCCGATATTCTATTAGGGTTTAGCTACGTTGTAAGCTAAGACTGGATATTGATGAATCATAACTGCTAAGTGTTCAGTTAAGGTGTTACAATCATAGATCTGTGTCCCAGCTAAGGTTGTAGACACTGGAGTCCTACAACCACCCTTGCCTCTACCCTGGTTGAGACTTCATATGATTCGTAGGTGTTGACAAAAGGGTCGGTAGTTAGGGTTTTGTTGGTGCATTGTTGTAGCATTGAACCCTGGGTCTGCCCTTATGTGAACAAATGGTTCCTTTGCCGGGACCTAAAACTGTGATTACTGGGAACTGAGGAAGAAGAAGTTATGTGCAAAGATCTAACATGAATTCGTGAAATCTTTGTTCATAGATCTATTGCCCTGGTGTGTAGTACTTTACTTGGATTGTGAGGATCTGTGCTAAGAAGATAAGTTCAATCTAAAGAAAAGAGGTAAGATCTTGAAGATTTGTGCTCTGAGAAAGGTAAGAACAGTGAAAAGTTTTAGATTTGGAAGCTTTGTTCTCTACTGAAAGTAAGATTAGTGGAAATTTTTGTTTCAAGAATATGGCTCTAGGTATGTTTGATAAATTTTGTCCTATCCTGAAAACTAGGGAAGAACTAAATGAAATAAGATTTGATATGTCTAGATATGATAAGAATAGTGAAATATATGTTATTCATATGCATAGAAAAAATGTTTGGACTAACAAATGGATTCAGGACCCTAGAAAGAATTATTTGCAGGTTAGCTACCACGATCCTAGTGCACAGTATAGGAAAGTATGGGGATCATTTAAGAGAAAGAGAGGATTAACTCTTTGTTACAGTTGCCGAAGACTAGGACATCTTGCTAAGGAATGCCCTGGTAGAAGACCCAGTTGTCTTTGTTGTAAAGCTATGGATCATGAAGTTTTGGATTTCCCTAGAATGATTACTAAGGTTGA
Source organism: Picea mariana (assembly GCA_032191745.1). NCBI lineage: Eukaryota > Viridiplantae > Streptophyta > Pinopsida > Pinales > Pinaceae > Picea > Picea mariana. The sequence continues at coordinate 246,182 of JASDQU010100267.1, read as the reverse complement.
AAGAATGAATATGAGACAAGAAAACCCTGAGGAATATCAAGAAACTAAGACCATGCCAGAACCCTAGAAAGAATCAGAAATTGTACTATTGCAAATAAAATTAATTCTGAATGATCACAGAAACATCAACTTACAAGAAATCTTCAAAGAAAAAGAATGCATAGAAACAAGAATAGGAGACTTCGACATTGAATGCATTCTCGATGAGGAAACACAGGTGAATATCATGACAGAAAGAACTTGGGAAACTTTAGGGAAGCCTGTTATGATTCCTTCATTGGGAGGAATGGGATTATTTAGAGGAAATATGATAACCCTATGTGTAATACTAACCTATATATCTATGAGTTCTCAGGGAACCTTGACATAAGAATATTTTGAGGTTGTTAAATTTATTGAGAACAATGCCCCATTTTCTATGTTACTAGGAAAAACTTGGATCAAAAAGAATCAAGCTAGAGGAAAAGAAGCGGAAGTCTTAGAGAAGAAGAAGCAAGAATTAAAAGATTTCATGACTAGGAGGATCACACTTTTGATTGAAGAACAGGAAAAAAAGTCGAAGTTATTTAGAAACAGAAAATTGGATGTCAAAGATGAAAGGACACATGAGGACTTGAGACACCTATCTGTACAGAAAAGTAGAGCACCTACACCAGACAGAGAAGAAGTATTTCCCCTGAACCCTAGTAAATATCGTCAACAGCACGAAGTTACTATGGACAGATAAGATCAGAATCATAATCGAAAGAGGAAAATCGAGACAAAGATCATCAGGAAGAAGGCTAGAAATATCAATAAGAAGAAAGAAAAGATAGAAAATTTACAGAAAGTTCCAGAAGGAACTACGTAGAAGGAAGGATTCCATAATTTGAAATTTATTGGGATATCAGTAGAACACAACACTACACTTTTCCATGGCGAAGCAATATGACCATTGGAGGCATTATAACCACTAGCCCGATGACCCGAATGGTTAGAAAAACAATTATGACCAAAAATCTCTCCATTAGACCAATAGGACCGTGCCATAACAGACATAACTACATTAATGAAGGCTTCTCACCCATTGGAAAGATATTTTACCTAGTTATCTACTTATTCCATTGAGCCTTGCATTGAGAACACGTTTTCCACCCGTGATTATCTAAGCTCACAGATTAGTTGATTTCGCACAGTAATCATCGAGTCATCTCCATCCATCTCGTTGCATCGAGCAATTGCTCTTCAACCTAAGATAGTTAGCTACAAGTGTGTATGTTCGAAGAACTTAGCATAGTCTAAGAGAATGTGAATGAGATACTCATCGACCTCATGACTAAAAGAGTAATGTATGTGGGTGTACAAGCTTCATCGATGAGAAGAGTGCAAACCTCCCTGTTGACTACTCGCGAATTCGAACCACCCCGAGCTGCGATTGAGAAAAGAACCAAGCATAGAGATGACTTGGATAATGTGAAGTTACTACCATCCATCCTACCTGAGTACATCTCACCCCTAACTGGTGTAGTGAGTCATGACAGTGTCCCAAGGGACTTCGACTACATTGTCATCACTGCATATCTCTAGAAGGGGATACACGCAATCAGACCACAACTATAATGGAATCCAGCCTTGAATATTAGCGACTATAACCTAGGATACCATAATAGCTATGACATGCTTGCACCTCACAAATATCTAACCATGATGAAGGGAAAGAATATGAAGATCATCCCTCAGTCATGGACCATGAACCTCGTGTAGTCCACCCTTTTGAATGTAATTAAGATTCCACATTTTGGAAGGCACCAAGAGCTTAACGCCTGCATTAAGCTCCTTCTGTCATGCTTCCATGGTGGATATCTATGGTTGGATAGACGTATCACTCTTGATCCAGCGTTGATCCATAGGATTAATGGACTAAGCATGCAAGGACCATACCCGCAATAGTTCTACCCGGGAAAAGATGCAGACCTGCTGGCAGCCAACTCGTATTTTATGTTGTCTTTATAAGCTGCCTACACCAGTGTTTTTCAAACCTTGATTTCCTTCGCAACATTTTCATGCGTTTTCCCACTTGCCCTTCTCCTTTTTTTCATGATTGCAAGCGTGAAAACTTGGTTTTCGAAGACACATTAAAATCGACACTGGATTGTCTGTAATCATTCTCGTCTATATGCTCATTGCATTTCCAATTTACTTATCGATGTACAATCAGCAAGACTCCAAGATTCTTTACTCATTTGGCATTTATGTTGTTAATATGATTTCCATTTCTTTGAGATTGTGATGATTTGTTAAGGAGTGTGATCCAATCGTTGGTTTATTGGTGGCTTAATGTTTGATCGATTTTGTGATGCATTGGTGGTTTAATTTATATGTTCTTTGATCGATACATTGGTTTCATGAAAACACATTTGTGTTGTGGTAAGACCCTTGGTATAAATCTTTTCATACAACACATAGTTCATATAATCAAACCTTTGGTGTGATTTCGATTTATTGCTTTGGTTTTCAAACTATGACTATGGCTTGCACAAATGTCTAATTGAATTACCATTGATTTCATTGGCTGATTGAGTGTCATATTTTTAACATATGCATATTGGTTTGAATAGTTATTTGCGTTGGCACTTGTATAGTGGATATGACTGTTGTCCATGTAATGAACTAGATCCACCACCTCGCACATTCGAGCATTAATGCCTTCCCCCTTTCGCGGGTTACCTCTGTTAGTTTTTGGGTAAGCCTGTGAGTTATTCAACCATGCGTTGACCCTACCCAAACCCCTGTCCATTGTCTGTTCTCTCCTGGATCCTGAAGGGAGAATTGAACCCCCATGGTGTTCAGAGTCAGTTTTGGTTTCATTTTTTCCAGAGAAGACTGCTTAATACTGCCCCCAGAGTCACGTTTTTGCGTGAGCGATTCTGGGCAAACGATTTTTAATTAGATCAAACCGTTGAAAAACCAGAACTAAATTTAGCCCCTTTACCTTCATCGCAGGAGGTTTCCTCAGAAATCAAGTTGTTACAGAGATCTAGCTCATATTGTTTAGGTCAATTTTCAGATCCTCTCAATGGCTGAAGGGAACGTATTGGGTCTGTGTGCATTTGCTGAAACGTCTATGACTTTTCCAGACTTGGATCTCAGAACCTCTCTCACTCGATCTACCTTGTCCAGCCTTGTGCCTCTTGCCCCTTATCAAACCCTTGATCTATCCAAATATTCATCAAGCAGTCTGTCAACAAATTGCAAGACAACAGGCTCTATTCTTTTAATGGAGAGGCAACCACTGCCACTGTTAGCTCGAAATTATCTTGACCAAATTGAATCATTTTCCTACTGCCCATGTATGTATTTCAACATCGATTTTTAATGATTTGTTTTGAATTAGCCGATTGTGTTTTCCCCAAATTAGCTCTGTTTGTTTTTAATAGATTAAAAACAATTATGTTTGCTTCCAATTACCAGAAATGATTTCGTTTTTCTATTTTGAATTAACATAAAATATTTCATTTTGAATTAATATAAACTATTGAATCATGTACAAAGGATTGGTTTGCTAAATCGAGTATTAGTTCTATTTTCATTGTATTGATTCATAAAGGATTTGGTTTGTTTAAAAAAAAAACACAATTTTGTTTTAGTAATTAAGAGTTGTTTGATTCACCATATGCATTTCTGTTATCATTTGGATTGATTCAAAAACGTTTTTGTTGATTTTCAATTGTCAAAATGATCCTGTCTATTTTGAATTAGTAATAAAAGAATGGTTTAATAGATAGCATACATTCCTGTTATCATTTGGTTAATTTAAAATGATTTTGTTTGCAAATAGACCAGCTATAGAATCGCCAGAATTAGATTTCTGTCAATTTTATCAATAAACACTATCTAAACTTATGTATTTTTGTCTACTTGCAGGTACCCACCAATTTCATTAACCAATTGGACATTCTACAACAGTTTAGATATATTTTTGAGTTATTAGTCATAGGAAAAAATAGGAATTTGGGAGATTATTCCCAGATTTTTTGTAAACTGTTTTGATAATTCCCACAGGGATGTTTTACCCTGTGGGAAGTCTTTAAATACTTGTCATTTTTTTGTAATAACATCATCATCACTGGTGGGAGAACTAGACTATGGATTTATGATTCAGACTAAGATGAAAGTTGATGTCTTGTAACAGCTTTCGCTTTCAATATATCAAACTTTTGTTTCAAGTTTTTGCATATCAGTTGGCAATTAATTATCGACTACTTTAGCTATCATAATTCTTTGTACGCTGATGTGATTTGATTTATATGTTGTCTGTGTCTGATCTCTCCTATTTTTAAAGTACAACAATTAATTTGTTTCAGTTAATGAATGACAGATTTCTCTTCTTTGTTAATTGAATCATTTTTGTATAGATCTTTGCAGGCAGATTTATCTAACTGTGAAGATTTGTAAATCATAAGATTGCTGTAATTTTTATGTTTGTTTGTCCTGTAACTACATCTGAAGAGCACAACAGATTCCCGTTTACGAGAAGATCATGGAGAAGATGTTGCGGGTTTCCTCCCACCAAACAATTGAATCGAGCATCATACACATGACAAATTGGAAAACGTTACTCCAGGTCAGTTTATTATTTAGCATTTAATAGTTAATTTGTTAGTATAATTTAAGTAGTTTAGTTAGATATATGTGTAGTTTAGATTTGTAGTTAGAGTTAGTATTTTAGTTGTTTAGTTTATATAGTTTTTATTTTATTTCTTTTCATAAAATTATAAAATCAAAAAACAATAGTCTCTCTGTCTTAGGGCAGAATACAAATGAGTTTTTCAGGTTTTCATTCAAATCTGTAAATTGTAAATATTGTACATTTGTGAATAATATTTATTTCTATTAGTAGTTAGATATTTAATTTCTTAGAGTTAGCATAGTATTATATAGTAGATTGTATATATAATAGTTATATTTGTTTAGTTTGTTTTAATAGTTATTTTTAGTTAGATTAGTTAATTTAGAGTAGTTTTCTTTTGTTTCCTTAGAACATAGATCGGCTAACGGAGCCACTAAACCCGTCAGGGTGGGTTATCCCAAACGGCTTGGGTTATTTAGACGACCCCGGACCGGATCCACTCTCCCAGTTGATGGATGGTCAATTTCTCCCATCAACAAATGGTGCTAGAAGGAGGGTCGACTAACAAGATGGCCTTGTAGGAGCCTTTATTTCAAATTTATTCAATTTCCCTCATGGCTCCCCAAATCACTGTGTTGGAACATGCTTTCAACTTCTCATTACCCGATGTTCCCAACGAGACAGTCTCTTGCTTGTCCAAACTCACATTTGATGGTGAAGGCAATACATCTGCTAAAGACCACCTTAACAAGTTTTGGTGAAAATGCATCAAACATGACATCTCAGATTTAGGAGTTTTATGCAGACTTTTCACTTTTACTTTTAGAGGTTGAATCAAACAATGGTTTGAATCCTTTCCAGGATGTCACATTTTTGATTGGTTTCAATTTGTAGATGAGTTTCTAGATGCTTTTGAAATTTATAATTTTGATCAATTATGTGAAGAATTTCATACTTCGCTAATCAACGAAGATTCATCTTCAGAAGGATTTTTGACAAAAGTCTATCATATCCTCTATAAATTTAATCTCGATGACATGTCATTGGCATTAAATATCTTCTATGATGCTTCCATCCCTTCCATCCAGTCATGTTCAATCACGAATGAAGAACCAATTGCAAATCCTATCACTCAACTGCAAGAACAATTTCCTTCGTAAGAAAAGAAAAATTCTTCTGATAATGTTGAACAAGCCAGGTTGTTAGAATCTATTGATCAGGTTCTTATTGACAACCAAATCGGTTTTTCCTTTGAATCATTGTATTTTCAGTCTAAGACTAGTATGGAAGATGATTCGACACCGGCTTAAGGTGAATACCCTCATTCTTGTAACTCATGCTCTAATCAACATTTAAAATCAGTCATTGAAGAACACTTAAGCAACGAAAATCTTCTTGAATGTTCTAGTACTCCTATGAAACTGATTAGAGAAGAAGTTATGCAACTAGAAGAAGAAACTTTAAACCTTCATCCTCAAAATGCACTTTGTTCACAGGAAAGACTAGATGTTGGTCACATAAATTTTGAATTATCTAAAAAGGCAAATCTAGATGATCATATTATGTTAAGGAATTCGTCACCAAAATAGAGTAAGAGTTTTAAAGAAAGTGAAGAGAATTGTCTTGAGAATACCATTGTTGAGTATCATAGTTCAAGAGATTCTTTTTATCTGCTTATTTCTTATTCCTTTTATTCTTTATATCTTGATATATTCCTAGATTCTGGTGGACTTGACATCTTACCTACAACATCCTACTCTTTTCCACCACAATCATATCCTTTCGATATGCTAAATTTTGGTGAAATCAATTCCAAACCTAACATTGATAAACTTGGATTTGATGCTTGTTCACTTTCATCACTCACATGGGAAGAGGACATGTTGCGAGATGATTTTACATAGTTTATTGTTGAAAAAGACAATGCATTATATTTTATGGAGATCAAACATTCTAAGTTTCATACTCGTTCTTTTCTTAGCTCGAATCTTACTATTGATGCTTCACATTTTGAAATGATCAATCACATCGAAGGAAACATTCAAACCAATGATCTAATCGATTGCATGAATCCTCCTATGATGAGATTTCCATTGGTATATTCGTTTCATCAAAGTCATGGTTTGCATCCCCATTTTTGTGACAGGATCTTAGAGTGGCTTGAATATTCATATATGAAAAAATTTCATAATAAAGAAAAAGTTGTTCTTTCTTTCTTTTTACCTAAGAATCTTGGAAGTAGGCGTGACATATTTCTTTTAGATCCTCCATGTGAAGAAATTAATGAGTACTTAGAGAACTGTTAGAAGGATGGGGCATTTCAGCCTTGGTTGATGGTTATTCCATTTCCTCGTGATCCTAACAAATTTTTCAAAACTACTTACACTCGCCTATGCCATTATGACCCTTATCACGACAAGATTGCACAATGGTTGGAGGATTCGTACAACAAGAATATCCAAGAAAATGGTAAGATCGTGCTTACTTTGTTTTTAGATAATGATTATGAAGGTAAGTGTCATATGTTTCTGTCATTTGTTGATATATTACCATTCTTATTAGTAATGCTTGATCTTGTTTCCATTGCAGGATTAGAGTTACTTCGATGGCTACATTGGAAACATGACTTCACGTAGTATCCTGATTTTTTTAAAAGTTAGAGTAGGTTTAGGAATAGGTTTTTCTTTCAGTTTTATTTCTCACTATTTCTCTTTTTAATAATGCAGTCATGAATGCAAGTGGTCACACCACGAGAACCATAATACATTTGTTGTCAGGGAAGTCCCCTTGATCCTTTTCTCTTTACTCTTAGTTGAACATTTATTTTCAAAAAATGTAGTATCGTCATGAAAGGTAAAGAGATAAATAAATCTGAATCAACCCTGACCCAAGGTACCATGAGTAAGATTGCTTTCCCATCAAATAGGATTTCCCTACTTTCTTTCAGTTTCCCAAGGGATTTGTTGCATGAGGTTTTCATATGCACCTTCTGTGCATATTTGTTTTTTGTTTTTGTTGTTTGTATTTCTTTTCTTTCCAATTTTTTCTTCGCTGGTGTGTTTTGATTTCTCCCTTATGCTTACTAGTTTTTGTTGTTGAAATACACATACCTGAATTTTTTGAACTGGTCAGACAAAGAAAACAGAAAATTCTTTCTCGGAAATGACTGCTGAAAAATTTTCTAAACATCGATATACTTCTAAAATTTACATTTGTGTTGGCAAAGACTGTCATTTGAAAGAAGTTAACTGATTTCGATCTATGAGTAAAGCCTGTCATGATCATCTATTATCTTCTTACGTTGTCCCTATTCCTTAATGGAATGACTCAGAAGATGTGTCCTTGCCTTAGAAAGTTGGTTTTGTAAATAAACCATCTCTGGGTATTAATAAAAAATAGTTCTAAAAAAAAAAAAAAAATCTGCTGAGGTCTGAAAAAATATGTTTAAAATATCGTAATTTTCAGCGTCACCCCGCTCAATCATATATCTTTAAAAAATTAAAACATAAAAGAGCTGTGGGAAGTTCTTGTAAACCCATCGGGATGCTGAACAGGTCTGTTGGTAGCGGGTAAATGCATGCATGACGCCAATACAACTTCGTCGGGGTACTGAACAGGCCCGTTGGCAGCGAAACAATGTCAGGTATATGAAAATTTGCAAAAATGAGATAACTTGACTTCAATTTGTCCTTTATTCTGAACTAGAACTTCTTGGAAGGATACGGATGTCAAAGTGGGTTAAATGGAAACCCTGTAGAGGATATGGACGCCTGCTGGAAGCAGTGGCTAAGTCAACAGTATTGGGGATTTTATATTTAATATCATGGATCGCTTGTGTTAAGATTGTTATCAGTTTTCATCCTTTAAACACTACTGGAATATTTGATCATTGATGATGTTTATACGATTTTCTAGTTGTTGTTTTTGAGTTAGAATTTTTCTCATTATCCTAATCTAAATTTGTTCTTGTGGCAGAGATAACTTCTTCTATGAGTGTGTCTCCATTTTTGGCAGCTAACTCGTATTTTATACTGTCCTTATAAGCTTCCTACATGAGTGTTTTTCAAACCTTGATTTCCTTCACAACCTTTTCATGCATTTGCCCACTTGCCCTTGTTCTTGTTTTCATGACTGCAAGCATGAAAACTTGGCTTTCGAAGTCACATTAAAATTGTCACTGGATTGTTTGTGATCATTCTCGTCTATATGCTCATTGCATTTCCAATTTACTTATCGATATACAATCGGAAAGACTCCAAGATTCTTTACTCATTTTGAATTTATGTTGTTAATATGATTTCCATTTTATTGAGATTGTGATGATTTGTTAAGGAGTGTGATCCAATCATTGGTTTATTGGTGGCTTGATGTTTGATCGAGTTTGTGATGCATTGGTGGTTTAATTTATATGTTCTTTGATCGATACATTGGTTTCATGAAAACACATTTGTGTTTTGGTAAGACCCTTGGTATAAATCTTTTCATACAACACATAGTTCATAAAATCAAACCTTTGGTGTGATTTCGATTTATTGCTTTGGTTTTCAAAATATGACTATGGCTCACGCAAATGTCTAATCAAATTACCATTGATTTCATTGGTTGATTCAGTGGCATAGTTTTAACATATGCATATTGGTTTTAATAGTTATTTGTGCTGGCGGTTGTACAATGGATATGACTATTGTGCATGTAATAAACTAGCTCCACCACCTCGCACATTCGGGCATTAATGTCGTCCCCCTTTCCCGGGTTACCTTTGTTAGTTTTCGGGTAAGCCTGTGAGTTATTTGACCATGCGTTGACCCTACCCAAACCCCTATCCTCTGTGTGTTCTCACCTGGCTCTTGAAGGGCGAATTGAACCCCCATGGTGTTCAGAGTTAGTTTTGGTTTCATTTTTTCTAGAGAAGACTGCTTAAGACTGCCCCTGTAATTTCCCCCAGAGTCACGTTTTTGCGTGAGCGATTCTAGGCAAATGGTTTTGAATTAGATCAAACCGTTGAAAACCCATAACCGAATTTAGCCCCTTTACCTTGATCACAACCAGTTTCCTCACAAATCGAGTTGTTACAGAGATCTAGCTCTCTTTTTTGAGGTCAATTTTTAGATCCTCTCAATGGCTGAAGGGAACGTATTGGGTCTGTGTGCATTTGTTGAAACGTCTATGACTTCTCCACAACTGGATCTCATAACCTCTCTCACTTGATCTACCTTGTTCAGCCTTGTGCCTCTTTCCCTCTATCAAACCCTTGATCAATCCAAAGATTCATCAAGCAGTCTGTCAGCAAATTGCAAGACAACATGCTCTATTCTTTTAATGGAGATGCAACCATTGCCACTGTTAGCTCGAAATTATCTTGACAAACTCGAATCATTTTCCTACTGCCTAGGTATGTATTTCAACATCGATTTTTAATGATTTGGTTTGAATTAGCCGATTGTGTTTTCCCCGAATTAGCTCTGTTTGTTTTTAATAGATTAAAAACAATTATGTTTGCTTCCAATTACCAGAAATGATTTCGTTTTTCTATTTTGAATTAACATAAAAGATTTCATTTTGAATTAATATAAACTATTGAATCATGTACAAAGGATTGGTTTGCTAAATCGAGTATTAGTTCTATTTTGATTGTATTGATTCATAAACAATTTGGTTTGTTTAAAAAAAAAAGTGATTTTGTTTTAGTAATTAAGAGTTGTTTGATTCACCATATGCATTTCTATTATCATTTGGATTGATTCAAAAACGTTTTTGTTGATTTTCAATTGTCAAAATGATCCTGTCTGTTTTGAATTAGTAATAAAAGAATGGTTTAATAGATAGCATACATTCTTATTATCATTTGGTTAATTTAAAATGATTTTGTTTGCAAATGGACCAGCTACAGAATCGCCAGAAATAGATTTCTGCCAATTTTATCAATAAACGCTATCTAAAATTTTGTATTTTTGTCTACTTACAGGTACCCACCAATTTCATTAACCAATTGGACATGCTACAACAATTTAGATATATTTTTCAGTTATTAGTCATAGGAAAAAATAGGAATTTGGGAGATTATTCCCAGATTTTTTGTAAACTGTTTTGATAATTCCCACAGGGATGTTTTATCCTATGGGAAGTCTTTAAATACTTGTCATTTTTTTGTAATACCATCATCATCACTGGTGGGAGAACCAGACTATGGATTTATGATTCAGACTGAGACGAAAGTTGATGTCTTGTAACAGCTTTCGCTTTCAATATATCAAACTTTTGTTTCAATTTTTTGCATATCAGTTGGCAATTAATTATCGACTACTTTAGCTATCATAATTCTTTGTATGCTGATGTGATTTGATTTATATGTTGTATGTGTCTGATCTCTCCTATTTTTAAAGTACATCAGTTATTTTGTTTTAGTTAATGAATGACATATTTCTCTTCTTTGTTAATTGAATCATTTTTGTATAGATCTTTGCAGGCAGATTTATCTAACTGTGAAGATTTGTAAATCATAAGATTGCTGTAATTTTTATGTTTGTTTGTCTTGTAACTACATCTAAAGAGCACAACAAATTCCCATTTACGAGAAGATCGTGGAGAATATGGTGCGGGTTTCCTCCCACCAAATAGCTGAATCGACCATCATACACAGGACAAATTGGAAAACGTTACTCCAGGTCAGTTTATTATTTAACATTTAATAGTTAATTTGTTAGTATAATTTAAGTAGTTTAGTTAGATATATGTGTAGTTTAGATTTGTAGTTAGAGTTAGTATTTTAGTTGTTTAGTTTAGATAGTTTTTATTGTATTTCTTTTCATAAAATTATAAAATCAAAAAACAATAGTCTCACTGTCTTAGGGCAGAATACAAATGAGTTTTTCAGGTTTTCATTCAAATCTGTAAATTGTAAATATTGTACATTTGTGAATAAGATTTATTTCTGTTAGTAGTTAGATATTTAATTTCTTAGAGTTAGCATAGTATTAGATAGTAGATTGTATATATAATAGTTAGATTTGTTTAGTTTGTTTTAATAGTTATTTTTAGTTAGATTAGTTAATTTAGAGTAGTTTTCTTTTGTTTCCTTAGGACTTAGATCGGCTAACGGAGCCGCTAAACCCATCAGGGTGGGTTATCCCAAACGGTTTGGGTTATTTAGACAACCCCGAACCGGATCCACTCTCCCAGTTGACGGACAGTCAATTTTTCCCGTCAACAAGACCGCACCTTGGTACAGACGATTAAATAAACATACAATGATATTGAGAAGGGAATGTGAGGCTATAAGGTAGCCTCCATATAGAATGGTAAAATGCGCCTAGCATGCCAATTAATTGTAGGAAATCTAGTAAGAAATAACAGACCCATGCAGGTTACAGGGTTTTTCATTGACCTCGTTGGGAAATATGTGGAAGGCCTATAGATGAATTGGGCAAAGTACCTAGTTAACCAGCTCGAACTAGATTTTCGCGAAGATCAGGATCAGGGTTATGAGTTCCACTTCAGTTGGCTCCTGATCCTAATCATGTTTACTGGTTGGGATATGCCGAAAGGTGTTACCTTCCCTGAGATCGATCCATTCAAGCCACTCGTTGTAAATTTCACCACGCTCTGGTATTCGAATGATATGGAAAAGAAGTGGCAGTCAAATGCAATATTTCATACCTACTACCTGCATATTCGGAGAGATATTGAGTCCTTCCCTCGTATGATGGCGAACATCCTGGACAAGTTCAGGCCTTTTATGAAATTCCACACAGATAGGAATTTTATCTACATTACTACGCACACCGATGAAATCAAAGAAGAACTTCAATACTACTAAAAGCTCACTATAGAGGACCTGGAAGAAATCATTAAATAATGGCCTACAAAACTCCTTATTCTTGCTAACCCTGCAGAGCTATCTGACCTGGACCTTATTAGAAACCCAATCATTACTCATGAAGAGTATGATGCCCCAAGAAAAAATAGGGAGAATAAGAAGCAATATGTATAGGAAGTACACAACTCATCAGAAGAGATCGCAACCAACTCAACTAGCGGAGGAGGTGATGGCAAAGTGAGAAAAGAAGGAAAAGAACAAGAAGAAGATAAGAAAGGCAAAGTAACATTGCCACAGAACCCCCTGATGAAACCAATACATATAAGAAATGGAAGGCTTCCCCCACAAAACCTTCCTCATGGAAGAAATCCAAATCCAATAAGCCAAAGATGCAGAATGTACTCACTATCGAGAACTTCAATTTCATTATTTCAGCTGTAGGGGATGCCTCAGAAGATATTTCATAAAGAAACGAAGAAAAACAAAAAGACATGTATGATAGAATTGAAGAAGAACTAAGAGGTGTACAAAAATCCCTTTATATCAGTCACGCATCATCCACTGCACCCCCTCCCTCAGAACTAGAGTTGGGAGATGAGCCTTCCCAACTCCACAGACTGGCTGATGTGACTGAAGCCCACCTTCATTGAGTACAAGTTGAGAAATACCAGACCACAGTGGACTTGAAACAAACACAAGAGGAAGTTATCAAGCAATGCAGGCTCGTGCAACAGGATAAGGATGCCCTTGAAGCGAATTTCGATGAATAAAGACCGCAGATCCAACATGAGAAAGAAAATATGATCGCAGAGTAGATAAGAGTAAAAGAAGCAGTCAACAAAGCACTTCACTCTGTGACAGGCTTGGATCAAAAGGAGGAAGAACCAGTAGAACACCAAGTAGCGTAGCTCACATAAATCATCCAACAAATTCAGTAGAGAATCATAGATCTCAAGATAAGAGCAGTGCCCAGTACTCCACAGGATGTGCGAGATCAAAGAGAAGCGACTACTTGAGGAATGGTTGAAATAATAAAATGCCTCTCCATGGAATGTAAATAGCTCAGTGATCACAGTGCCCAAAATTATGATAAAATCACTGAGGATTCTAAATTGAAGGCATTGGAGTCACAACTCCAGGAAGAAAAGAAGCAAGAAGAAACAATACAGGCACAACTAAAGCCCCTTTCATCCATTGAGAGGATGAAGCGATCCAAAGAACAGTGAAATGCCCAAGAGTAGGTCCACACTATTCAAAGAAGAGTCATGGAAGTAACTCAAAGGCTCCAACCAATACAGGACGAGACTTACCAACTATTCATAGAGATCGAAGGTCGAGGAGAAGAAAAGGAGCAAGTCGTCACTTCAAATGAACAATGCTTAGGGACCTGTCAATGAAGTAGTAATGAAAGAGTTCGTTGAGCAGGAGGCTATGGAACAACAATAGGTCGAAGCAGCTCGAGCCAAGATCCAATATTTTGATGCAAAATTACCCAGAGAAGATTGACTCGGGACGAGTCACAGGTGAGTGTTGGGGGATTGTTGTCCCTTGACCAAGTTTTGAGGATTCTTGTCATTTTCGACCATTTTGGGACTTCAACACACTATCGAAGGTGGAGCACAAATCGAAATGGATATCATGGGATCTCAGCCCCTTTTTAGGGCCCTTTTGAGTTTTGGCCTTATGTAATGGGTATGGGGATGTCGGCCCATCAGTTTACCCATTCTTAGGCCTATTTTGTAATGTATAAATAGAAGTCTAGGTGATGTAAGAAGTAGTGACTAGCCAGTTGTAATTTGTGCTAACTGCAAATGATTGTAAGAGGCTTGGTGCGTATTGTATGATGAGACTTGCAGAGCTAAGTGCAAGTCGTCTGTAGTTCTTTGTGCGTAGAATATGGAAGTCTCTATGCCTAGATATACTCGAGGAAGGGGTATCTAGAGAGGTGCGTAGATCTCTTGTCCTCTACGAAGTTGATTTTGAGGCTCTGTGCATGTAGTTGATTGACCGGAGATAATAAAGAGGAGAAGAGTTGGTGGACATAGCCCTAGGGTGGGGGTGAACCATGTATATCATGTTTTTTGAATGCTTTGTGCTTTATGATTGTTATTTTTTTTATGTGATTCAATGCTTAGTGTGATTTTAGATGATAGATGAATCTGATATGATAGCTTAGTGCTGAATAATGCGAATGAATTCTATATCTGATCTATGTTGGTATGCTTAGTGCTTTAGTCTATTGAATCTATGTGAATACTATGTCGATATTATGTTAGGGTTTAGCTGCGCTGTAAGCTAACACTTGATATTGTTGAATCATAATTTCTAAGTGTTTTGTTAAGGTGTTACAATCACAGATCTTCATCCCAACTAAGTTTGTAGACACTGGAGCCCTATAACCACCCTTGCATCTACCTCGGGTGAGACTTCATCTTCTTCACAGGTGTTGCTGAAAGGGTCGGTAGTTAGGGTTTTGTTGGCGCGTTGTTGTAGCATTTAACCCTAGGTTTGCCCCTGTGCCAACACCTTTCAAACCTTTTAATGAGTGGGAAAGGAAGCAATATCACTCGACAATCTTTTCGTGTTTAGAGAGTCTTAAAAGAGCTTAAAGGAGACTCCAGGCGGTTCCTTTTCTGTATAAATTTTACGAGTCTGAAAAAGTTATAAAAGTATACTCGGTTACATTCTCATGTTTTTTTGAGCATGCAAAGGAACTAAGACCATGTTCGTTATTAGTTTCATTTTTACACAACTTAAAAAAAAATTAAACTATGTTTGTAAATTCCCAATGTAATTGCGAGAGGTTGGGATACCCATGGATTGTTGGTAGTCTGCCCCCATCTTGAAAAGCTAGTGGATTAACTGTAGAATGATAATCAAAGGCTGGAGACATGCCCCCAGGCTTCAATTCATTCACCGACTTTGAGGTTTTCACCAATTTTTGTACTAGATGGAGAAAAAGGATAAGGGTGGATGAAATGAAGGTTCAAATACGAGACCTAACGAAAGACTCTACTCGACATCTACAAGATCTATTGAAATAACTTGACTCAACAAGAGATGTGATTGTTTCATTCTTTAATGAGATTGACATAGGAAAAGAATTATGCTCAAAGCTCCAAGTTCAATCCCTAGATTTTTGTTTCATTTTTTAACAAGCTTGCTACAAAGAGGAAAAATATTCTCAAGGCCTCTGTTTCATTTTTAACGAGCTTGTCACGGAGAAAAGAAACTATGCTAGTAGCCTCTGTTTCATTTTTTAACGAGCTTGTTATAGAGAGGAAAACTATTCTTGTATCCTCTATTTCATTTTTAAACGAGCTTGCCACAGAGAAGAGAAACTACGCTTGTAGTCTCTGCTTCATTTTTTAACAAGCTTTCCACAGAGAAGAGAAACTATGCTCATGGACTCTTCTTGATCATGGCTTCCAAGAGGATAATTCTCTAGAAGGAAACCATGTCAAGGGAAAAAATTCGGTCAAGGCTTCCAAGATATCTTCATTGGACGGAAGAACAATGCTCTGAAAGAAACACATGTCGAGGGTCATGTCAGGGGTAAGGAGATCAGGCTCTAAAATCCCTACTGAAGAGATCACCATGTCAACTACCAGATCTAAGTCATCTTCATCGACATCTGAAGGTATGGGAGACAACGCCACATAATTGACCTTCGGCATGGGTGATACCGACTGCATATAAGACTCATTTAGGGAGGTCATTGGGTTGATGGTGAAGTTAGAGCCAACAATGAAATATAGTCACCATTATTCCATCGTGAGGGAAAGATATCACACGAAAGAGAGTGGAAACAATAGCTTTCATGGCATAGACATAATCTCACCCAAGGAGTAAATTGAAATCCAAGGGGTCCTGGACTACTGTAACATCAATAAAGACAGTTTTCCCTCCTAAAGTTATGGGAAACTGATTAAGGATCCCTAAAGCATGACCGGTTCTTATGATAAATGTGAAAAAAGTCTGGGTAATTGACAAAAGTTGAGGATAACCTAAATATTTCTAAGCAATGGAGGACAAAATACTAACGGACGAACCTTCATCTAGCAGTGCATGAGTAACATCCTGACCACAAACCTGTACTGTAATCTTGAAGGGAATGTGAGAGGGAAGATCAGGTCCAGTTAGCACACCCCAATTAAAAAGGATGGCCTCATTACTGGGAGGGGGTTTCGCAAGAGAGAGAGGAATGCCCTCCAACACGGTATATTCTGTATCAATGAGAAAAATGTGGGCATAATCGGGTTTAGTCTCTAGTGGGAGAGTAGGATCGATTGATAATGACACCAAATCAACCACTTGGGTTTCATTCTCCAAGGGGAGAATGGTGTTGACAGGTGTAAATAGATCAACCGCTTGGGTTTCACTCTCTAACGGGAGAGTGGGATTGACCAAAGATGGGATCAGATCAACCACTTTTTCAACTAGTTCGACTAAGGATGTGACCAGATTGACAACATGATCAACCAGAATGACCGATGAAGGGACCGGAGCAACCAGTTTGGCACTCATTAGAGGAGGAGTAGGATTGACCATGTTGACACTCTTCAGATAAAGGTTGGGAATCACCAATGATGGGACTAGATTAGTCTCTTGGGTTTCAATTTTAATATGAAGAGTGGGGTTGATCGATGATGGAACTATATCAAATACTTTGGTTAGTGGTTCAACCAAGGATGAAACTATATTGACCACCTGATCAACCAGAATGAATGGAGATGGAATCGGATTGACCAGTCCATCAACTAACGATGGGTTGGGGGAAATATTACGATAACCAGTTGGAAGTTGAAGCTTTTCCAAAAGAGAGGAAGCCTCTTCCATACGAGGACAAAGGTGAGAATAATGATCACCTTCACATAACATGCAAGGAAATTTGACAGTTGTCTTATTTTTACCGACCTTAACATCACTAGTTGACGGGGCATCACCAGCATGTCTAGAAGGGTCCGATGACGTGGAGGAACACATTTCTAAGACCTTGGGAAGACCAGGGAAATCCCTCATAAATTGGTCACCCTTACAAAGACTATAAGGGAAATTGAGTTTCAAATTCTTTGTTTCAATCTTGTCGACCTCATCAACACTCCCAGTATGATTAATAATAGATGTTTGCTTGGATCCAAAATATGATATTGTTGGAGGCTTGGTCCTTTTCGAGTCCTTATTCTTCTTCTCTTTCTGTTTCTTTGTCTTCTTATCAACCTGGCTACTTGCTTTATAGATTTCACTAGGTGAAGAAGGAGAAAGGGAAGGAGATTTAATGGGTGAAGAAGGAGAAAAATTGACATGAGGTTGATGTGTGGGTGGTGTACTAACATTTAAAGTATTAGGTGCATCTGAAGCACTAGGAAGATTCTATATCACTAGAGTGGGGAGCAACCAAACCGGTAATCCGATGGTGAGTCCCAGAAGACTCAGTGTGGCAATGTACATAGGACCAATGTTTCCAAAATAAGGAAAGGTGAAAGTTTCACTGTGACAAGGGGTTCCTCTATTGATACTCCCAGGATTTGATTCCATTAAAACTGACTTGACCTAAGGTCGACTAAGTAAAACAAACAACACACACTTTGAATCTAAGAAGAAAACAATCAAACAAAACTTCCCACCATGAAACCACTAGTTGGTGATGAAATCCAACATCACGAGATCAATATAGGAAGGGGTGGGGATAGAGCAGGTGGATCAGTTATGTCAGTGACCTTCTTAATGGAATTACACCTTGGTGCAAGATTCCACACAGTAATTGTGGATTTACCCTTCAAGGAGCCCAACTGAGTTTGACCAACGTCTATTCCAGGTAATGTGAGACTTCCCTTAATCATCAACTTGTGTAAGAACCTAAAGATTATGGATACTAAGGTGACCAACTTGCAGTCATTCCCTGGGAGGGTACATTCAACAGTCCAGTCCGAACATATGGGTAGGATAACAAGTCTGAAATCCTTCGAGAGAAATCAGGACAAGTGGACCGATAGAACTCCAGAGGACCCTGAATGGATTCAGAGTTCACAAAGAACCGAGACCAAATGAAGACAGTTTAGCCTCAATAAGAACCACCAAATATAATCTGACTACTATGAATTGTTAAACCACAGAGGGATAATCTCCGTAGCTCTCATGAACGTGACCTCATGCATAACCCCTATGTGAGAGGGGGATCCTAATAAGCTTATACAAAAATTGAATTTTCTCTCCCTATCGTAAGATGCTAAGTTTGTTTGGAAGCTTTGGAAAGTTATCCTTTCAAACTATTCCAAATCCCTACACCTTAAGCTAATGTAGGTTTGCTAACAAAAAATGTAAAAATGTATGATAAATTTTATTTTAGCGCTTGATTTTAAGGTTGTTGTTTACTCAAGAGAAAAATGGAGTGGACTAAATGATGTTTTGACCGACTCTAAACAATGCAAATAAATGAGAATGCAAATATTTCACTTCAATTACATCTATATTATGAGAAGGAGAAAACGTTCATCATTCCAGATGCATATTGTCCCAATTTTTTTATCAAACTCATCAATGTCAAGATCTTCAAGAAATGAGTCAAAATGCCAAAAATCATGCAATTTCACTACTTCAAATGCAAACTAGTTTCACTACCCAAAAGAAAGAATGCATATTTATTCTTTGTTTGATTCCAATGTATAAAGAAAGTAAATAAAAATCCTTTGATGCTCTACTACTTTCAATCAGGAGAAAGAGTCCTGTGCAGTTGCAAAAGACACGAAGCAAAAAGGCTACAAACAAAGCATGCACTCAAGGCAGTGAGGTATGAAAGAAAACAAGTAGAAAATTTTTCTGAGAAGAACAGAATAAAGGATTCTACAACCAATCAAGCATTCAAGGAACACAAGAAAATGCAGAGAAGAATCCAAGAAAAGACAGAGAGAAAGAGAAATCACTAAAAAATTGTCTCGACAAAACAAGAAGCTAGAAAAGGAAATTTCACATTTCTGAAAAAGGTTTCAAGATACAATCAATACAATAGGGATGATAAGAACCAAATATCATCCTAAATAACTTCACAAACCAATCACAAATTCTGGGTAAATACTTCCACAAAAAAAGCTGAGAAAATTTGAGCAGAAAAGGGTAAAACTCCTCCAAAAAGGAGACTAGTGCTCCTTGTATCAAGGGTACAGAGTGATGAAACACTCCCTAAATCACTATAGGTGAGTTATGGCACTATGATATGGCCTACATGGGGGCGTTGATCCACCCATAAATTCAAAAAATAGTAAAAAAAAATGAAGAAAAACTCATCTAGAATGGATAAACAATTGGTGAAATTGCTAGTGAAGGTAGGATAAGGCTAATGGATGATGAACAAACAATAAAAGTGATATGAAATGTGGGAAAATGTATGTAAATACACGATTAATTTCTTTGGAAAAATGAACTCAAATATCAAATGGAACAATGGATAGATCATTGAATTTCCTTACAACAACTTTCATTCAATCAGATAAATGAAAAACGCGGTAGATCGACTCCAAATCTCAAAGAATAAGAATGAATCAAAGTAAGGGAGGAAGATGTCAAAAATAAAAACAAAACATCATCAATTCTTAGAAATCAAAATGTTGTAAGACAAAAAAAATACACGCTGAGATGGTGATAACCCTAAGCAAATGAAAAAGCAAAAACTAGACCTGGAGATCAACTCCCAAAAAGATTTTTAGAAGAAAAATACCAGTTCTCTAGTGTCAAGGGTACCAGAGATTTTCAACTCTTGGTGGGAGCATTTAAGGGAGTTCCAACACTCTGGTGGTAGAGTCAGGGGAGCGCTGGGCTCTCATAAGAATAAAATATTGCACAGAACTCAAAAAACTCAGGAAAATCCAGCAATTGAGAGTGTATGGGATTAATCCCCCTATGGACAGATGAATTAACTCTTGGATCCTAGACCTCTATGAACATGAAAAAAAAGTGATAACCTATATCACTAACATTCCTTTAAACCTAGCTAAGTTAATCTATAGAGAAAAGGGAGAATATATGAACCTTTTTATGATGTTTTTCCTTGCCCAGTCGAAGTTGATCTTTGATCTTCAATATCTTCAACAAGTCCCGTGATGCACACGACCCTACCAACCCACAAGTCAGAAGCCCAAGTACACAAGATATTTTCTCTTCCATTGGCCCGAAGAGCTCTCAACAATTGGCTCTTCTATTTCCCTTTCAGGAAATCAACACCCACAAATAACTTCGAGAAATTCCCCCCTTATACTTCGGGAGATCAGACTTTGCACCTTTGCGAATCCGGTGGTCAAGCGCCTTGTCTCTCAATCTCCCGAAACCTAAATTATTGGAACTCCGATGTGATCACAATATTTTAATTTTCAACAGCCCTTCATTCCATTGGGACTTTGGACTTCGTGATTTCGCGTATCCTGATGCAAATATTTTGGGACTTCACCCCACGAAACCCTGAAATGATCAATGGAATTTTAATTCCATGTCAATAATGTCCCACCTGTCCACCCTATTGATTCTGTGGCCCACAAAATCCTTTCATCCCTTTGGGACTTCACGTTTCATGATTTCGCGAGTCCTGTTGCAAAGATTACTGGACTTCAATCTATGAAACCCCGAAATAGAAATCCACGTGTAAATCCAACGCCCCTGTTGGATTGAATCTACGGTTCTACCTCTCCTGAGCTTAAGCCTTTGGGAATACTCACTATAACTCCCCTACTCCTCCATGTGATCTGATGACTCATGGGACTTCACGAATTCCCCACAGATAATTTCGACCATCCGTCTCTTTCCTTCACAAGGACTTCAACAACTTTTTACCAAGTGGTTTTCCCACGGTACTTAACTGCCTGCGACGCAAACTTGCAACGCCTTCTCACTGTTCCAATACACAAACTTCCTGTGCTTCCTTCGATGAATTCGAAGGATTTATCCTTCCTGAACTTTCTTCCAACTCTGAGTCTTGAAGAATACTCCTGCACGCACTCCTTGCGGCAGGCCTTCAAACACTTCCAAGTGTTGAACTTCCTTGACTTTGCGCACACCTACAGCAAAAGTCTCTCAACAAATCATTCATGTTACCAAAACTAAAAATCTACTTGGCCTATGCACACCTTGCATGCCTCCAGTGCCTAGCTACACTTCTGAGGGAGTGAGAACAAAAGCTATCTTATTTGAGCTTTCAGAGACAAACCTCTGAACCCTTTGTCAACGCACTCCTTGGAGGAATTTTTGCTCAGATAAAGAAACAATAGAAACTCATTACTTTACCCTTTAATCTCATATTTCAAACATTCAACAAGAAATCATTCATACATAGCATAAAATAAATTGCATGACAGAAAGAGTAAAACCATGAACATACCATTTAGCATACACATACGAAAAACAAATACAACACCATGAATCTGAATAAGACTTCTTCTATTAACTCAAATCTCTATACATGGATGTTTTCCAAACACAATTTCTCTATTCCAGCTCTGTATGCCCTTCTCTTAGTAATTTTCTTCCCTATTATACAATAATACAATGAGGGTGTCTATATCTCGTTTTTCCGTTGCTCCTAAAACTATCTAATATAGGAATTCAATTCTACCTACTTGCATAAACTATTATAAATGCCTTCTACCTACTAAGGACGAGAGCGGATCACTCAAGGTCCATTTACATTTTACAAGTGTGCCTCCACTTGGTGACTTCATTAATATTTCAAAACTTTTTCAAAATTTGCACTGGGTGCTTTTCCAGCTATCTTTTATCTCTGCGCTGGCTCGCTTGAGATGCTCCTACATCGTACTCCCTTGCTTGAAAATTTTCATGGGCTCCTGTCCATGAGCTCACACATGGTCTGTCCATGCCTTTGGATATTTGTTTCATTCTCCTAGCTGGCATATTTAATTATATGGCCCTTCAACTTGACCAGATACTTAAAGTATTACTTTTGCCTGGTCTTCTTGCTAACCCTTTTGTCCAATATGCGCTCCATCTGCGACTTTTCTACAACTGACATCTGTTTTGTCCACTGGACCTATGGTTGTTCATTTCCTGTTCCTGCTTCCTTATCTTTATACGGGTACAAATCCAAGATATTGAATATAGGAGAAATTCCGATCCCATTGGGTAATTCAATATAATAATCATTTGCCCCAAATTTCTTCAAGACCTTGCATGGTCTGATTTTCTTCATTTTTAGTTTGTTATATGTTCCTCTTGGGAACCTTTCCTTTCTCAAATGTGCTAGAATCAAATCACCAACTTCAAATTGAAGTTATCTCCTATGTTGATCTACTCCGTGCTTATATTCCTGGCTCGAACTCTACAATATCTCCTTCACCTGGCTGTGAAGTTCCTTCATAGCCTCTATGAAATCTTCTGCACTAGCGCTCCTAGTCGCAATATGTTCTGAATCTCTCAGCTCAGAAATTCCTCTCGGCTGCATGCCATAGAAATATGAAACAGACTTTTTCCCATGATTCTCTTAACTGAATCGTTATAAGCAAATTCCTCCTGTGGTAATATGTTGTCCCACTGGCTATGGTGTTTTGTCACCAGGCTTCTCAACAAGTCTCCTAGACTTTTGTTCACCACTTCTGTCTGTCCATTCGTCTGAAGATGATAAGATGAACTAAACGATAATTTAGTTCCCATATTCTTCCATAAGGTCCTCCAAAAGTGTCCTACGAACTTAGTGTCTCGATTTGAAACTATGCTCCTTGGCAAGACGTGAAGTTGAAGGACTTCTTTGAAAAACAGATTCACAATGTGAGTTGCGTCACTGGTCTTCTAACATGGAATGAAGTGTGCTATCTTGGAAAACCTATCCACCACCACAAAGATTGAGTCAAATCCTCTTTGTGTTCTTGGCAACCCCAATATGAAATCCATGCTGATTGCATCCCATGGGTTCTCAGGTATGGGTAATGGTTGATAAAGACCTGCATTCTTCCTCTTTCCCTTCGAATGCTGGAAAATTTTGCATCTGTCCACGAATCTCTTGACGTCTACTTGAAATACCAGCCAAAAATATGAATCATTCAACTTTGCGAATGTCTTTTCATGACCAAAGTGCCCGGCCAATCCTCCATTGTGTTTCTCCTTCAGCAAATTCTCCCTCATGGATCATTTTGGAATACAAAGTTGATTACCTTTAAACAATAATCCTTCTTGGATCATGTATTATGTCCATTGGCTTCTATCTCTAAGAATTGGATTCTCAAATTCCTTGTGTGCCTCTTTAAAATCTGGATCAGCTTGATACATCTCCTTGAGATCATCAAAACCCAATTTTTTGACTCTGAACTCTTGCAATAGCAAACACTTCCTACTCAAAGCATCAACAACTTTGTTAGCAGTACCAGAAATATGTTTAATCAAAAAAGTAAAATTCTACATATATTCAACCCATTTATGATCCAGGTGGATATCGGTGGCCACCCACCTTTTTCGACTGGCTCAAAACAGTTTTCTGGCAATTTTGGCAATTTACTATTTTTAGCAGGTTTTAACTTTCGGGGCCATTTTGAGGGCCTAAATGAAGGTTTTTTGAGATCGAGGTTCTCAATGATATCCGAAGGCATATTGAGCCCACAAAATGAATCTCCTCGACGATACCTTTTCAACGATCTATCACACGCCTAAAATAGAGATCGTATGCAAAAGTTACGACCCCGAGAAGTTGATGTACTAACTTACCCAAACGGGGCCCACATGACTTTTGGCGCTTCATCTCCTAGGGTTAGGTTTTTGGATGTATATGACTTTTGGCATTCTCGTATATTATAAAAAGGCCTCTAGAGCCTCATTGTAATCATCTTCTCACGGATGCGAGTAGCAGCCACATCTCTTCTCAGAGATAAGCTACCAGTGCCTTAGCTAGTTTATTTACATTCTGTCTGTAAGCATATTTCAGTCATTTGTTATTAATGAAATGAATTCTTATTTCGGCTGCATCTCTACGTTTATGTGTATTTTTGTATTTCATTGTGTTCCTGCATAAATCTGGATCAGTGGTATCAGAGCGGTCTGCTCATTCTCGATCCTTCTTTGCATGTCCCCAACGAGATCAGGGTATAAGGAGTTGGGACTCGATCTGGTTGAACCTTTGCGAGATCATCCTCGCAAACCCCGATGACCGCCCATGGGGGAAGAAAAGAAAGATGAGGGTTCAGGAGATCCTATCAAAATGTTGCTCGAGGAGGCCCTCAAGAAACAAAGGAACGCGATGATGGACAACTTTTCCCAGATTCTTCAACGGATTCCGACTAGCGGTGCATCGACATCCAGAAGCCACTCTGGAGGCGCCACTCCTTTTAAAGTACAAGTAAACTTCAACATTCCCATATTTGATGGCCAAATAGATGCAGATGCCATAGATAGATGGTTGAATCTGTTAGAAGGATATTTATCGGTTCATGAGTTTTCCGATCGAGAAAAGATTATTTTCGCACTCCTCAAAGCCGCCCCCCATGTCAAGGACTGGTGGGAAACCTACTCAGAGCAAGAGGATGAGGGAGAACCCTCTTTATTCTCAGCCACACCCACTCAAAATTATTTTCGAGATGCCATCAAGGAACAATATTATCCCGTGGGGAGCTATGAGGACAAATACATACAATGGACTACTTTGCGGCAGCAAGGGACCAAGATGTGCATGAGATTACGAATCTGTTTCATACGCTATGCACAAAGTTGGGTATCAAAGACTCAGAGAAAAATTTGGTGTTAAAGTACTGCAGTTGTCTGCATAGATACATTCAGGAGGAAATGGAGTTCCTCGACATTTCCTCACTTGGTGTGGCATACCGATATGCTGCCAAGATTGAGAAGAAGTTCAAACAGAAGAAGCGAGACTTTGGGTCTGCAAATCAGAAGCATGGGAAAGGTACTCCCAAACCGCAAAACAAAGGACCAAGCCAAGGCGGGGTAGCCCAGGACAACCTGCCAAAGCCACAAGCAAAGAACAACACCATGAAGCCAAAAAAAGACATGGGGAAGTGGTGTGATTTCCATAAGAGCTCCACCCACAACACAAGTGAGTGTCGGGCCAAGCAGTCACTGGTAGCTGAGTTGAAGGCTTTTGAATTGGATGCATGCTCCGACTTTGAATTAGAACCTGACAAGGGGAATGACAGGGGGAAGCAGATTATCGATGCAGAGCCCAACGCCATTGTTGCCACCACGAAGATCCAAAAGGAGGAAACAAAAGATCCAGAGGAGGCAGAGCGTCTCTTCCATTCCAAGATGTGGGTAAAGGGTTCCCCGTTGCAGTTCAATGTCGATAGTGGGAGCCAGAAGAACCTCATCTCAGTAGAGGTCATGAAGCGGTTGGGCTTTCCGACCACAACACACTCACAACCATACACCATCGGGTGGTTGCACCAAGGACGGGACCTCCGCGTCAGTCGAAAATGTCGCCTTCCCTACAGCATCAAGCCCTTCACGGATGAGGTATTATGTGACGTTTCTCCTCTTGATGTTTCTGATGTATTATTAGGCCAACCATACTTGTGGAAGTGACATGCTATGTATGAGTCTAGGCCTCGTGCTGTTATTATCACTTTGGGCAATAAGCTGTACAGGATACCGGAGATAGAACCGCCTACCACCATCTCTTTGGTTACTGCAAAACAATGTAGTAAGCTCATTTCCCAAACCAGGAAATTTGTTCTCCTGATGATCCACCCTCAGGGAAAGAGGAAGACTATGGCCATGACCTCCAGACAAGGCCCCACTGCATGAAAACAACAGATGGATAAGGTCGTAGAGGAGTATAAGGACATCTTCACGTCCCCCGCAGGGGTGCCTCTACACTGCCAGGTCAAGAACCCCATCGATCTGACCCCAGGTGCACCGCTTCCCAATGGACCCATCTACCGGCGCTCTGTCCTGGAGAATGACGAAATCAAGAGGCAGATTCAGGAGCTATTGCAGAAAGGTCACATCCGGCCGAGTTCATCTCCCTGTGGGAACCCGATTGTCTTGGTGCAGAAGAAGGATGGGACTTGGAGACTTTGCATTGATTATCGGGCACTGAACAAGATCACGGTTCGGAATAGGTACCCGATCCCACAGATTGATGACCTTCTGGACCAACTCAAGGTGGAAAAATATTTCAGCAAGATCGACTTGAAGTATGGGTATCACCAGGTACCAATCGAACCTTCTCATGTGTGGAAGACTGCATTCAAATCCAAGGAGGGCCTTTTCGAATGGTTGGTCATGCCTTTCGAGTTGACGAATTCCCCTGCAACCTTCATGAGGCTGATGGACGACATCATGCGGCCATTCACCAACTCATTTGTAGTGGTGTACTTGGATGACATTCTGATCTTCATTCAGACTTGGGAAGAGCACCTCCACCATATCCGACAGGTCCTCCAAACACTGCGGCAACACAAGTTGTGTGCCAATTTGGAGAAATGCACTTTTGGCATAACCCAGGTTCAGTATCTGGGATACATTATTGATGAGAAGGGAGTGCATGTGGATCCAGCAAAGATCCAAGTCATTCGGGATTGGCCAGCCCCAACCACCCTAACAGAGCTCCGTAGCTTTTTAGGTCTTGCCAATTTCTACCACAGTTTTGTGTTGGGATTCTCTCATATCACTTGTCCCTTGAGTCAAGTCACCAAGGGAGGAGCTAAAGAAAAATTCTTTTGGTCTGAATCTCAACAAAAGGCATTCGGGGAGTTGAAACATCGCCTCTACTCTGCACCAGTTCTCACACTACTAGACTTGCAACAACCATTTGAGATCGAGACAAATGCCTCTGACTATGCTATTGGGGCAGTCCTTACTCAACATGGGCATCCAGTGGCATATCACAGTGAGACACTTTCTGACACAGTCTGGAAGTATCTCACTTATGACAAAGAAATGTATTCCATTGTGCAGGCTTGTCGGGAATGGAAGCATTACATTTTGAGAAAGGAAACGGTCATCCCCACAGACCACCGACCCCTGCAGTTCATATAGACACAAGGGAAGTTGCAGAATGATTGCCATCAGAAGTGGTCCACATACCTGCAACAGTTTCATTTGAACATTAAGTACAAAAAAGGCAACACCAATAATGTTGCAGACTGCCTCAGTCAACCACCCATCATGGCGCTAACCACTGTGCTCAACTCTTGTGGGCATGAGACTTCTGATTGGCTGCTTCTCTACACAAGTGATCCAGAATTCGGCCACACATACAATACACTCTTGGAGGGAAAGCAAGCTCCCAATTTTCACCTCCAGGATGCCCTGCTTTGTCACTTGGGACACCTTTGTGTTCCTTCAAGCGAGCGTGCCAAGATGATTTGGGAGGCGCACTACAGTCGAGTCGCTGGGCATTTCGGGGTCGAGAAAACTGTGGCAGTACTGCAAAAGTATTTCTATTGTCCAAACCTTCGACAAGATGTCGGGAAGTAGATCAAGTCCTGCACTACTTGCGCTATTGCCAAACCGACCATCAAGAAGCAAGGCCTCTATACTCCACTTCCTACCCCCAGTCAACCTTGGGAATCCATCTCTATGGATTACATGTTCGGCCTTCCTTCTACTAAGCATGGCAATGACTGTGTTTTTGTGGTCGTCGACCGATTCTCGAAGATGTCCATTATGATGGCCTGCAAGAAGAATATCATAGCAGAAGCCACTGCTAAACCCTTCTTTGAACGAGTGTCGGTACACTTTGGGATTCCACAGTCTATCATCTCAGATCAGGACAGTAGGTTCCTCAGTACATTTTGGTCCAGCCTCTGTTCGATGTTGGACACCAAGCTCACCAAGTCCACAACTTTCCATCCGCAAACTGATGGCCAGACAGAGGTCGTCAACCGGATGATTGTACACATTCTGCGCATGTACAATTCAAAGCATCCACGCACATGGGATGAGAGCCTCCCCTATGTACAACACAGCTACAACCGGGCTCTCCATAGCTCAAATAGCCACATCCCCTTTCAAGTGGGCTTGGGATTCCAGCCACTCTGTCCCATTGACATAGCCATGCCATTTGTGGCCACTCAGGAAGATTCATCTCATGTTCAGTCTGAGGCAGATAAGGAAAAAAAATTCATTGAGCACATTCAACACATCCGCCAACAGGTTCATGACATCTTGGACAGAGCCAATGCTAAGTACAAGCAACGACATGATGAACATCGGGTGCCACACAACTTCCAAGTGGGCGACAAAGTGTGGCTGCATTTGCAAAAGGAGCGCCTCGCTGGACCCCACCGAAAGCTTCGTCTGCTTCGATATGGGCCATACACCATCACCAAGGATATAGGGGAAAATGCCTTTGAGCTCAACATTCCACCATTCCTTGGTCTTCACCCAGTGTTCAATGTGGACCGCCTTCGGCCCTACTTTCCACCTCTACTAGACACATCCGACATGGCAGAACAACTCACACCAACAGAG
>JASDQU010100267.1:202271-217294 GCA_032191745.1 Picea mariana | reverse complement strand
CCGACATGGCAGAACAACTCACACCAACAGAGTTAAATCTAGACTGCATGGAACAAGCCAGAACTGATCAGATCATGGATACACAGATCAAGCACACCCGAAAACAAAGGATACCGCTATATCGAGTTGTCAAAGCAGGCCAACTCCTTCACCAAGGAAAATGGCTCACCAGGGAACAAGTTCAGCAGAAGTTTCCTCATCTCACGAAGGAACTCAATGCAATGGGGACCATTGCTTCCTAAGGAGGGAGGATTGATCTAGGTGGATATCGGTGGCCACCCACCTTTTCCGACTAGCTCAAAACAGTTTTCTGGCAATTTTGCCAATTTACTATTTTTAGCAGGTTTTAACTTCCGGGGCCATTTTGAGAGCCTAAATGAAGGTTTTTTGAGATCGAGTTTCTCAATGATAGTTGAAGGCATTATTGAGCCCCCAAAATGAATCTCCTTGATGATACCTTTCCAACGAGCTATCACACGCCTAAAACGGAGATCGTATGCAAAAGTTACGACCCCGGGAAGTTGATGTACTAACTTACCCAAACGGAGCCCACATGACTTTTGGCGCTTCATCTCCTAGGGTTAGGTTTTTGGATGTATATGACTTTTGGCATTCTTGTCTATTGTAAAAATGCCTCTAGAGCCTCATTTTAATCATCTTCTCATGGATGCGAGTAGCAGCCACATCTCTTCTCAGAGATAAACTATCAGCGCCTTAGCTAGTTTATTTACATTCTGTCTGTAAGCATATTTCAGTTATTTGTTATTAATGAAATGAAGTCTTATTTCCACTGCATCTCTGCGTTTATGTATATTTCTATATTTCATTGTGTTCCTGCATAAATCAGGATCAATTTAACATGTCTTTGATTCAACTTTTCCTGTTGAGTCACAAATTGCAGTGCATGATTGTCACTGTATAAGACAAACTCCCTGGGAATCAAGTAATGTCTCCATTTTTTCAATGCCTGAATAATAGCATAGAATTCCTTATCATATGTGGAGTACTTCACTTTCACTTCATTCAACTTCTTGCTGAAGTATGCTATCGTCCTGTCTTCTTGACTCAAGACTGCCCCTATTGCAAATCCACGTGCATCACATTTCACTTGAAATGTCTTTTGGAAATCCGGCAACACTAGAATTGGTTGTTCCGTGATTTTCCTCTTCAACAGATTGAAAATATTCTCAGCTTCTTCTTTCCAGTGAAAATATTTATGTCTCTTCTTCACTGTATCCATCATTGGTGCACTAATTCCGCTGAAATTTCTAATGAATTTTCGGTAGAAACTAGTCAATCCATGAAAACTTCTCACCTCAAAGATATTCTTTGGTGACGGCCAATTCTTGATTACCTCCACCTTATCTGGATCCATCCTCAACTTATCTGCAGAAATAACAAAACCCAAATAAATGAGCTCCATCTTCATGAATGAGGATTTCTTCATGTTTATCAACAACTTCTCCTGTTGTAACTTCTTCATCACTGTAGCCAAATGTTTCAGATGTTCAGCCTCTGTTTTACTAAAAATCAATATGTCATCTAGATACACAATGACAAATTTTTCGATGAAATCCCTTAGGAATTCGTTCATCAACCTCATGAAATTACTTTGTGCCTTCGTTAAGCCAAATGACATAACAAGACATTCATACAATCCTTCGTTGGTTTTAAATGTTGTCTTCCATTCATCACCTTCTCTCATGCAGATTTGATGAAATCCACTTTTCAAATCAATCTTTGAAAATAATTTTTCTCCACTCAAGCAATCCATCAGATCATCCATCCTTGGCAATGGAAATATGTATCTGATGGTTATCTTGTTCATCACCTTCGAGTCAGTACACATCCTCTAGCCTCCATATTTCTTTGGACTGAGTACTGTTAGAACAACACACAGACTCAAGATTTCTCTGACCAAACCTTTGTCCAACAAATCTTGGACTTGTCTTCTGACCTCTTCCTTCTCCTACGGCGTCAATCTGTACGCTGCTTTGTTTGGAAAACTAGCTCCTAGTATGAGATCAATATGATGACTCACACTTCCGATCGGTGGCAACGAATGAGGTATTTCATCCACTACTATGTCAGGGAACTGTTCCAGCAATTCCTAAACCTCTTTTGGTAAATCATCTACTCTTGTGTTGGTCAAAACAATTATAGGCTTCCTGACCACTATGAATTGTGGTTCCTCCTTCTTCTTAACCTCTGTAATAAGTTCCTTCCCACTCATGAGAAGCACAGTGTTTCTTACTTCAGGTTTCACCTCCTTATCCTTGATTGCAAGAAACATGTGAGTCCTCCCATTCTTCTCTAGGGTGTATGTGTTCATTCTCCCATCATGAATCACATTCCTGTCATATTTCCATAGTCTACCCAACAATAGATGAAAAACATTCATGGGAATAACATCACAAAGTATCTTATCGTTATATCCTCCTATCTTAAATTCAACTAAACATTGTTTAGTGAGAGTTACTTGATGTCCTTTTTGTAGCCACGAAACTCTATATGGGCTTGGATGATCAATTGTCTCCAGCTCCATCTTTTCTACCATCTCTGTAGAAATGAGATTATTTGTGCTACCACTGTCCACAATGACCTTGCATACCCTGTCTTTGGTCTTTCAAGTAGTCTGAAAAAGTCTGTTTCTTTGGACGAAACTCTCCACCTCTTTCTCTGGTGTCAAAAGAGATTTTCACATCATCAATGATCTTCCACCTTCAACATCTTCTGCCTCAAAAATTTTCCTTTGCACTTTGACGATGTGAGTCTCACCTCATTCTTTCTTTTTATCTGGACACTCGTAAGACTTGTGCCCATTCTTTCTGCATGTGAAGCACGCTATTACTCCACCTCTTCCTCTTTCTCTACCTTTGGTACGAGGAAAAATATTATTATCAGCATAATCTCCTCTTTGTTCGATATGTTTCCCTCTTTGTTCAACATATTTTCCTCACTGTGAGCTTCCAACTGTCTCAGTTCGAGTCTGAGGTTTCTTCCATTACTCCTTGGGTTTCTGATTTTTATCCTGGACAACTGATTTGTCTTTCGGCTGACTTCAACCTCAACCTCTTTGACCCTATTTTCGGCTCAACTTCTCTTTCACCTTTAGAGCCATTTAATAAGAATCTTCCACTGTTCGGATGGTTATCATGCTCATCTCATCTTGAATGTCGTATCTCAGGCCATTCATGTATATGGAAACCTTTTCATCATCTCTTTCCTGATGACCTACCCTGATGTTCAACCTGTAGAATTCTTCAGTGTATTCTTTCACTGTCATCAACTTCTGTCTCAAGTTTTGCATTCTTTGAAACAAAGTAATTTGATAGTCCCTAGGGATGAATTTCACCTTCATCTTCGCAATCATTCTATCCCAACTCTTGATCTTCTGTTTGCCTTTGTAGTGTTTGTCAGCTTGTAGTTCATCCCACCACAATGTTGCATGTCCCTTCAATCTCGTGACAATATGTTTGACCTTCTTTTCCTCTTCGACATCTTCATAGTCAAAATATGTGTCTAGTGCTCTAATATAGTCTAGAAGCTCCTCTGCATCCAGATTTCCCTCATAAATTGGAATGTCCATTTTCTCTCTTGCACCCATTCTTGCAATAGCCATAATCAGGTGCTCGTTTGTTGCAATTTCTTCCTCTTCATGTTCATCTTCAATTTCACTTTCGGAATCACTAAGATCCCCAACATCGATTGTATGCCTTTGTGTTGTCTCCATGTCTTCAAGTCTGGCACATAGATCAGGCATCTCTCTCTCCATGGCTGGATCATGCATCTGGCTACCCCTTCTTCTCGGCATTTCCCTGTCCTCTAGCAGATCGGGTGTTTTCCTGTCCCTTCTCCTCATCAGCATGGTGAATTCTCCTTTTCCCTGCTACAGAAAGAAAAGAAACCTTTCTACGCTCTGATACCAAAATTGATTCACACGAACCTCCCAACCCGCAGGTCAGAAGTCCACGCACACAAGATCTTTTCTCTTCCACTAGCCCAAATATCTCTCAACAATTGGCTCTTCTATTTCCCTTTCAGGAAATCAGCACCCACAAATAACTTCGATAAATTCCCCCCTTATACTTCGGGAGATCGAACTTCAGATTTTCATGAAACTAGTGGTCAAGCGCCTTTTCTCTCAATCTCCCGAAACCTGAATTACTGAAACTCTGATGTGCTCACAAGATTTGAATTTTCAACAACCCTTCATTCCATCGAGACTTTGGACTTTATGATTTCGTGAATCCTGATGCAAAGATTTTGGGACTTCACCCCACGAAACCCCAAAATGGTCAACGAAATTTCACTTCCGTGTCAATAATGCGCCACCTATCCACCCTGCTGATTCTGTGGCCCACAAAATCCTTTCATCCCTTTGAGACTTCACGTTTCATGATTTTGTGAGTCCTGTTGCAAAGATTACGGGACTTCAATCTACAAAACCCCGAAATAGAAATCCACGTGTAAATCCAACGCCCCTGTTGGCTTGAATCTATGGTTCTGCCTCTCCTGAGCTTAAGCCTTTGGGAATACTCGTTGTAACTCCCTTTATCCTCCATGATATCTGATGGCTCATGGGACTTTGCGAATTCCCCACAAAGAATTTCGATCGTCTGTCTCTTTCCTTCAAAAGGACTTTTGCAACTTTTTAGCAAGTGTTTTTCCCACGGTACTCAACTTCCTGCGACGCAAACTTGCAACACCTTCTCACTGTTCCAATACACAAACTTCCTGTGCTTCCTTTGAAAACTTTGAAGTATTTATCCTTCCTAAACATTCTTCCAAATCTGAGTCTTGAAGAAGACTCTTGCACGCACTCCTTGTGGCAGACCTTCAAGCACTTCCAAGTGTTGAACTTCCTCGACTTTGAGCACACCTACAACAGCAGTCTCTCAACAAATCATTCAGGTTACCAAACCCGAAACTCTACTCAGCCTACTCACACCTTGCACGGCTCTAGTGCCTGGCTACACTTCTTAGGGAGTGAGAACAAAATCTATCTTATCTGAGCTTTTAGAGACAAACCTCCGAACCCTTTGTCAATGCACTCCTTGTAGACAATTCAACTGCACTCCTTGTAGGAATTTTTTCTCAGATAGAGAAACAATTGAAACTCATTCCTTTACCCTTTCCTCTCATATTTCAAACATTCAACAAGAAATAATTTATACATAGCATAAAATCAATTGCATGACAGAAAGAGTAAAACCATGAACATACCATTTAGCATACACATATGAAAAACAAATACAACGCCATGAATCTGAATTAAGACTTCTTCTATTAACTCAAATACTTGTACATGGGTGTTTTTCAAACACAGTTTCTCTGTTCCAGATCTATATGCCCTTCTCTTGGTAATGTTATTCCCTATTATACAGTAATATAATGAGGGTGTCTATATCCCGTTTTCCCTCCACTCCTAAAACTGTCTAATCTAGGAATTCAATTCTACCTACTTGCATTAACTATTATAAATTCCTTCTACCTACTAAGGATGAGAGAATATTGCTCAAGGTTCATTTACATTTTATAAGTTTGCCTCCACTTGGCGACTTCATTAATATTTCAAAACGTTTTCAAAATTTGCGCTGGGTTCTTTTTGAGCTGTCTTTTATCTCTGCCCTGGCTCGCTTGATATGCTCCTGCATCATCCTACAATCCAATCAAAGACAAAACATACTTCCTATTCTACCAACATTAGTTTGAAACTAGATCTATCCATCAAAGACAATCTCATGTAGATATACAAAATCTAGAAGGAAACATTCCAAGCACATGTATTAATGAGAACTCAATAGAGATACTTATAGACCTTTGATGTAGATGCAATGGCCTCACCAATATCTCCTTGTCCAACCCCTTACTCAAATGATCGACAAACAAATGACTATGCTTCACTAATTATCTCCCTTATGAGATCATAAATTTGATGCCTTCAATATCCTCCCTTTCTTTATGAGATCACAGGTCAGGTATTTCTCAATTTTTCCGTCCATCCCTTCACCATGAGGATGCCACCTTATATAGGATTGGAGAGGCCTAACCACCTTAGATATTCTTAGGATAGGTTGAGGATCTTTCTCCATCAGTTGTGAATCCTCCCTAAGATCCAACCTTGACCTCAGAATTGAATCCAACTGATTTCAAAGATAAGGGGGATCTTCCCATGATTTTCTCAACAACATAACACTCCCCCAAAATGGTGCACAGAGAACTACAACACTCCCTGAAAGAGGGGAAAGGAGTTCTAGTGCTCCCTACTAGTGGGTACAGGATTGCTTCCCAAGATTACCTCAAAAAAGCATAGCGGTCCCCCAAAATGGGGAACAGAGTGTTGCAATTCTCCCCCAAAGGAGGGAAAGGAGAGTTGGCACTCCCTAACAGTGGGTAGCGGAGTGCTGCCCAAATATTCCTCAAAAAATCTCAGTGCTCCCCCAAAAGGGTTCATAGAGTGCTGGAACACTGCACCAAAGAAGGTTAAGGAGCACTCACACTCCCTGACACTGGGTAGGGGAGCGTTGGCCTTCAAAATTCATTTTTAAGTTTTTTTTTTCATTGAAAAAGATGTGTACTCTTCATCAAATGATTTATTCTTCTTAAACCAGTCTTTAAGGGTGTCTTTCAATTTTCCTTATGATGTCGTTCAAAACACGGAATAGGAAAGATGATTGTATGATGTTTGTGACACTTGCGACACTTGTGGCCAAAATGCGACACTTGCAACACTTGTAATGATGGCAATAGGTTATCATTGAAATGAGTAATTTTGATGTGTAACAGACTCTTTCAAATCATTTCTTGATTTACCCATGGATAATTGATGAGAATAAAAATCAATATGTTCACGGGAAGAATTATTTTCCTCTTTATCTTCTAGTCTGTAATCTCTATTAATTTGTACATGATTATATAGTGAATAGTTCATTCCAAAGTGATATCAAACACATTATTGAATAATATGATGATAAAAAATATTAGGGTACAAGGAATAATATGTACAAGAGTTCAGGAGACGAAATGCATCTCTTGAAATGATCGGAAAATGTGTTTCGAATTGTTGTTTTCTTCCCTTTCCTTATATAAACTGATCAACCGTTTTTGTATTCTCTTTTAAAGAGTACGAGACAGTTTCTAAGAGACAATTTGGTTCATCATAAAAGGGTGAATGTGAGAGAAAATTACCAGGATTAGAGGATTCATTACTAGTTTGACCAATGTTGTCATCTCCTACTAATTGATCTTGAACATGTTCACATGAGTGAGGGTAAGTTTTACTAGCAACAAGATTACCAAATTCACATTCCATCTCTTTTACTTCAGAAACAATTGTAATATCTTGGAGAGTTTGACCATGGTCACCTTTTGAATTTAATTTTCCTTCCTCAATAGAAAAATACATTGTTTTAAAAGAAATATTAGAAGCGACAATTGTATCTTGTAAAATGTCATGTTGCTCCTAATCTGCTAAAATGAAGGAAGTTGACAAAAATTGTGGTGCTTCAAAGTATTCAAGATCAACATGAAAATTGGAACCATCTTGAGGTTGAATATTAGTGCTCAATTCAGATTGGTTAACAATTAATTGATCTTTCTTTTCTGAGAGAGAAACGAGATATTGAAACCATTCATTAATAAGAGGAATTTCTTTAAAAGGGAATCTAGTACAAACATGTATGAACCTAATTGCAAAATCATTGATTGATTCATCATTTTATTTCCTTAAGCAACTTAATTCTTCACTTAATTCATCATAATCATAATTGTTAAAATCTGATAAAAACTCAATTACAAACCCAGGCAAAGAATGAATTGAATTAGCCGGAAAATATTCAAACCAATATTTAACCCGACCTCAGAAAGTGAGAGCAAACAATCTGCATATAACATTAAGATCAATGATATTATGTTTTAAACATTTATAAAAAAAATTAGAAATATTGTCTACTATAGATGTGTTTCTCTCACCATCAAAGGTGAGTTCTAAAAAGAGATCATTCATCTTGTTGGGAATAACTGGTAATGAGATATTGAAAGCATGTTCCAACACAGTGATTTGGGAAGGAGCCATGAAAAATTAATAAATTGAAGAGATTGACTCCAAATAGTTAGCTTGTCATCTAACCTGCCTTCTAGTGCATTATAAGATGACCTAGAAGAAGAATTTATAAATCAGGAATTATGAAAGATTGAGGGGTAAAAAATTTAATCATTAAATTTACCTAAGCCCTCCTTCTAACACCATTTGTTGATGGGTGTGTATGACACACTATCAACGAGAAGAGAAGATATGGTCTGGGGTTGTCTACTTAACCCAAGTTGTTTGGTATAATCTACTCTGACGAGTTTTATGGCTTTGTTAGCCAGCTAAGATCCAAAAACAAATAAAATATGTGGACTGACTAAATATACAACTCTAACAATAATCACTTTAATTACAAATTCTTAACTAACAGTGTTTATGTACAATAGCTATATACAATTTACAAGGTTTAAGAAAAGCCTTGTGAAAATAATTGTTTTAAGATAATGGATCTAAACAAGATTAAATATAAACAAAATTATTCTATTACTCTAAATACCAAGTAAACAATGAATGAGTAATATTGCCAGTGATATAACTAAAATAGACAGAGCAAATTAACGTTTAAATGATGCAATCACTATTCATTCACAAATCAACAAATTAAATAAATAATAAGCTAACTAACCTCTCGTTGATTAGAAACACTAAGCTAAATTCATCTCTATGTATTTGTATGAGCTCCTCTTAACTTGTTTCAAGTGTAAACATATGAAAAAATAAATCATAATACTTCCTGAAGAAACTCAAAAAAGTCTTTTATATTCCAGAACGAGTTTATGATGACAAAAAGACAAATAAATTTTATCTCATGTGACTTTAAAATGTCTAATAGCTAAAAGTGAAATAAAATGCAACCCTCAGCAAGTGGTAATATGAACTATCCAACATTATATGTAAACTCAAAATGTATCAATAGATGAACAACGGCGGATATTTAAAGGAACCAAAATATAATGAACCATATAAATGAAAACATAACATGAAAAATTATATACAAAATAGTCTAAATCTAGTTCAATAGAAACAAAGTTTCATA
The DNA here is from genome assembly GCA_032191745.1 of Picea mariana. NCBI lineage: Eukaryota > Viridiplantae > Streptophyta > Pinopsida > Pinales > Pinaceae > Picea > Picea mariana. The sequence continues at coordinate 208,166 of JASDQU010100267.1, read as the reverse complement.
TTCAGAAATTATATGAGAAACAATATTAACATTGCATAGTCTAGAGAAGGACAAAATACAAAGAGTAAATTGTATCCCATATAGTTTCAGTATAACAAGTTCATCATAAGGTCCAAAATGAATTTCAGGGATAATAGACTCTTAAAGATTGAAAACATTGATACATGAATGATAACAATTAAGCATGTATTGATAAAAAAGACTAAAGATAATTTAAATCAATGCATAATCAATTACTCAAAGAATATGAAGATATTAAAATGAAAACAAAACCATTTTACTCACAAGAGAAAAGCCATTAAGCAACCTGGAATTCCATATTCTTCTTTGAAAATACTGGTCCATTCTCCCAAAGATTCCAACCATCCATTACTCCATTTGAAAAGAAAAAAGTTTACAAAAGAAATATTATACAAAAAATAAAGGATAAACATCCTCCTCTCAATTTCTTGGATCCCATTTGGGCTCTGAACTTTCTCATATATTTATACAATGAATGTACAGTATAAGCATCACTAATAATTTCCGCCACCTAAAATTTTCTTTGAAAAGAGACAAAAATATCTTTCAAATCGTGTATTGTTTTGGGAAAAATCTCGCGACTAAGATAAATGGGTCCATTTTTCATATTGGTTTTCAACCATTTCTTCAGATTCTATACGGTTTGGCCAAAACAAGTCCCGCAAAATCATATGTATGTTCTTGAACGCATTTTCAAATCTTATTTGTTGTTGCTCATAAGTTGTTTGCAACAATCCAATATTATTTTTGGATCAATTATCTTGAACGTATTTAGATAATAAAATCATGCCATGATCATATCCATACCAAATAACTGATAATAGAAACCTGTGAAACAAAAAGAAACCAAATTAATAACCTAAAAATTGTGAATAAAACAAAATCTAGAACAATAAAATTAAAATGAATTTAAACTAACTATAAGTTCTAAACAAACATTGTTTATATTTTCCTTTCAAATATGATCTTAAAATTATAGAAGTTTCAAGTTGATGGAGAGGATAAAAATATTAATTTTGGGTTTTCACAAAATCAAACAAATGATAGATAATTCTTCTTTTTTTTTTTGAAATGAGATGCAAACTGAAAAAAGAATTCAATTAATTAAACCTAAAAAATGATTTTGTGAAAATGATTTCTAATGAGAAAAATACTAAAGCATAATCATAATTTAAACGAAAGTAAACAGTTGATAAAAATTAAATTTTTCATTTAAATTAAGATTTCTATGTCTGTCTCTCCCTCACTCAAAATTGATCAAATGTGAACAAATGTCATAGAAATGATGTGTCACAATAAACATTTTTCCTATAAAATCATTGTTATTAATCCAAGTCTTCAACCAAGCCATTCTCATAGAAGATAAATTCAATAAGGAAGAGGTAATAACAAACTCCCAAATTATGAAGCTTGTCCATCAACATCAAAACTCTGTAGAAAAAAAAACAAAATGGAAATTGAATTTCATGAAACTCAAACCAAACAAAAGAAAAGAATATAAACTCAAACCAACCTAAAAAAAAATCAAAACAATACCAATCCAATCAAGTCAAAGGGAAAAAAATGAAGAATCCAAGTAAAATTTTGAGGGACCCTAGATTTTGATTAAAAATAAAGAAGGGGGTTGCTGGGGCCCAACACATACCTCAGGGATGAAAAACATATAGAGTTATATCCCATATCCAAATGGGATATCATCCATTACCTCAACATTTCACATTCATGAGGTCCCAAAGAGGACAAGTTTAGGATGTCTAATTCATTAATTACGATGTTTCCGACTCCAATTAGTTCCCCATCTTAGAATTTCACGACTATGCTTGAAATATCTGTAGTGAAGATGACATGATGCTCACACTAACCCAAGAGAGGGCCTAGCCTCTTTAGCATGTAGGAATTCTCTCCCTGCTGGACTATCCTCACTTTGGGAACAATGGGGTTGTTACCCTATGCACCGACCTACTACTAACCTGCATGCACGATGACTACCTCTAACTGGGAGAGAAATACCTTTTTCATGAAGTTGAAATCCACCATGTGATAGGCCTTCCTACATAGGGACAGGAACCAATGAAATCCCTTACTACTAAATATGTCTCCCAGAAAGAGATATATGGTACATACTCTACCCATCGAGGAAGGCATGGAAACCTTATTTAATAAATAAGCACCAAACTAGTTCGGTTTGCCAAAAATCTTATAGCCTACAACATTTTGTGCAATAGTATTAAATATGAATTCCCATATGGGGTTTTCATAGCCACAAAGCGATGCATAATAGGGATTCAAATGTCATGGGTATGGTACGCGATGAACGAATTTATAAATTATTGCTTGGATGCCTAGAATTCAAGCAAGGAGTTTCATTATAGTTGGATCTTATTGTTTTTGGTGATGGTTTTCTAGAAGCCCCCTCAAGGGTTTCAATGGCTTGTTGATAGTTGGCCTAGATTTGAAGCTCCCTGCTTCCAAAGGCTACATGAGAGAAAGGATTCCCATGTCCAAGAATCAGACAACAACCTATTCCAAGAATGGTATCATCGACTCTTCCAAACCAGCACTTCATAAGCATGCAATATGTGCACCCTTATCAATAGGTATGAGGGGTACCTTATCTTTGAATGTACTTTACATAACATCTGCAATTATCCCATTGAATATCAGGGGGATGTAATGGCACTCCTTTCATTTTGTATTTCTGAGGATGATCTACAACAAGGTGTGGTTGAATGTCCCACACATTTTCAGCCACTCCCAACCAAAGACACTTCAAATATTGAGAAACACACTAAGAACAACTAATATCACAAAAATTCCAAAAGCAGTGTGATAGTAGTCCTAACATGCATGCCCCCCGACATGGGTACCCCTAGTGATACACTCTACAAATGACCCCTAGATCCCTTTTTTTCACAACATCGAGTTCTACCAAACCCACTAAGCGCCAAACAATGAAATTCCATATCTTCTATTCACCCTCTTGTTTTACCCATTCCAAATATTTCCACACTAACAAATGTTTTAAGAAATCAATTTTTGTTGCAAAAAAAACTCCATTCTGAGGCCCTTTGCAACGTCGATCATCTTGGCTGAAAATTTGGGGGCGTTGTGCAAATACCAACCCCCATTTCACATATGTTTCCCTCTAGTGGAACTGCTAGTTCATCTTCTCACATCCTTTGGGTGGACCCCCCTCATTACTTGTCATATATGTCCACCATGGTGGAATTTTGTTGGCTCCAATTCCTACCCTCCTTATGCAATAATGTGCCACCAAATTACTCTCTGAATTAAGTGAATGTAACGAGTGGCTTGGGAAATCTCATGCTGAATTACAGTTGCAACATCAATTCAATATCACTGCATAGAATCCTACATGTGAGAAGTATCAAAATAAAATCCATGAATATCAAGCGAAGAAAAAATATTGTGATTCCAACCAAGTGACATACACAACCACTCAATCTCAATACATTGATATCCACTCATCTTTTCACAACCTACTAGAGGAATTTGACAACTCATATGCCACGATTCCTACCACTTCTACTCCAATATGTGACATGTCCCCAGGCCTGAAGCTCTCTGTGGTAAAGGGTCATCTTCAACAATGAAAATTTCATCTCATTGAAAATGGTCACCTATCAACTTGCACTAACTCACCTACTTCACCTCACCTCACACCAATTCATATAGCACAAGTATCTCTCCACATCAATCAATTATGGGTGAAAGAGTTCTCCAAGTGGGTGGACTATGGCTTGGCCTTGTTTACTCATCTCTTAGCTCCATTGGAAGTATGTACCATTGCAGAATGAATTAGCACAACTAAAATAGAGGTCGCATAGCAGAGGCGATACCTCACTTCCCTACCTGCTAGGGAGAAGGTCATTGTGATGCATCATATCACTACAAGAAAAAAAGAGATCACTATAGTGAGAGAAGAGCACCAAAACATGTTGAATATGATTTTTGTCATGGCCGAGACAACCTTGAGTTTATTCACCCAGATGTTTGATGAGATATCTAATGCCAACCCCCTAATTAAACAACTCAACACAATTTATCTCATGGCCTCAACAATGACAGTTGAAATTGTAGAAATGACTGTCCAAATCACCAAGACACTTCAAGAGTGGTTTTTTGAGCTTGAGAAACAATTTTTGGAATTCGTGCAGAATTTCAAAGGAACAATGTCATCTTTTGTCAAGCTCATTCCACAGAGCAATTGGATCAAGGATGATCCAGATAATAGTGGTGGGGGCATATTGGAACCAAAAATTTTGGGTCCAATTTTGTGTGCATACACAAATGAAGTTGCGCTCACTCATTTCATAGTTTTGCATGCATATACGGAAATGCACAAAGAAAATAAAAAAAGGGTGCATGAGACCAATTGTTTTCAACAACAAAATGAGTACAAAGAATAACAAGCACATGATGGTCTAAGGATTTTTATTTTCACTGGAAACCAATAAGATGATAGCCTAAATCAAGAAAAGGATCACTGAGAAATCTCCCTTAATTATTATTGACAACAATAGATGAAGATGTGGGGTGGCCATAAGATGAGTTGGACAGGTAGTTAATATTTCCCCTGATGCAAAGAGTCTACGTGGAGCACTGGAAGGCACTAAAATAATGCGAGGCAAGTGGATCAAATAACTGAGTGGAGTAGAGAAAAAAGAGACAACACTCACCAACAATGAAAGATATTAAAAGGATCTTTGTAATATCCCCAAAAATAATTTTTTATTAATTCTGAAAATACGTAGGAAATTATTTCTATTTTTGGTAAATTCGAAATTGGAAAATTATTGCCTTTATTGCAATTCTGAATTTTGAATTTAGTTAATTGTAAATTATGATTATGATTGTTGGGAAAAGATTTGATTTGTCCCAACCAACTCTTTGACTATGACACTTGTAAGAAACATATATTTTTATAATTATTCCTGAGAGACAAATGGAACAACCAACTTAAAATTAGCTCACCATGACTCCATGAGTGGGGAACATGTTGGAATTCCTTAGGGTTGAATGTTACAAAATCGGGAATTTGGTCATTGGCATCCCCTAAAAATTGGGGATTTGAAAAGATGTGAAAATTCCCAAGGAGAAAATACTTAGGCACAAATGCTTTTGGATATATAGCATATGGGATGAGGAATGATGTTGTCTAGTATGCTAAGGAAAAATAGTTATCACTTGTTGTTATGAACACTATTTTCTGAGTGTGAGGCAAGGATAATTTTTATGAAACTGGAGGACTATAGCTGAGGAGGAGTTTTGGAGTTCGCCCTCATGGATTCTTGGTCAGGCTAGGGGGTGATCGGAGAAAGTAGATTGGTTGTTCCATTCTAAGGTTGGGAGGAACTTGGTTGTTCCTTTTGTTGTCCCAACTTTTTGTTCAGATAAGTACTCCTACCTATTGTTTGTTGAAATGTTTTACTGTACGATGGTTAAGTAAAATAAAAATGATTTATAGGATGAACCTTGGAAGTTGATCATGTTAATGAATAAAGTAATAAGGTTACTGGATGTTGGCTAGTTAGGTAGAGTTTGAGTTTGCTAACAAATTTAGTACCGTAATTGCTATGTATTAATTGTTGTAAATGCAGTCTGAAGTTAGTTAATAAATACAGTAATGTAAAACCTTGGTGTGCCAGTTATTATAGGCAACTAGGAGATACCTGTATGTTAATAAAATATCTTTTCAGAGCTACTTTTAATCCCTACCACATATGTGAATCACATAGACATAGATGTATGTTCAGTTTCAAGTAACATTAAATTGTACAAATGCTAAAGGAAATTCTAGAAGTGAACTTGAGATTTACATATACTTCTCTCTCTCTCTCTCTCTCTCTCTCT
>JASDQU010100267.1:187802-202044 GCA_032191745.1 Picea mariana | reverse complement strand
TATATATATATATATATATATATATATATATATATATATATATATATATAGTTGTTGCACAAAATATTTCATGTTACTTCTACATCCAACTACTCATATAGTAAGGTTATGAGTGCTTGGATACTTGAGAAATGGAGTAAATCTTTCATTATTCTGACTATGCCCATTGTATGAAATTGTACAGTTCAGTTATTCAAAAAACAAAGTCCTTTGTTTGATATACAATAACACAGGAGTAAAGGCTCATTAAATTAAAAATACATAAATTATGTCCATCTACCAAAATCAGATCAGTAAGTAAATAGGTATTCAAACTCTACAAAACACTATAATTTATAACAATGAAACAATGAGATCTTATTTATCAAAGGGGTTTTCCCTTCCTCTTCGTTCTATTAAAGGTTACATAGATAAATAATTCAGCTCTTTATATAAGCATGAACAAATTCGCCCACGATGATAGATTTCTAGAGAAAAATCATATCATTCCTTAGAACCTAGAGTACACTCTTAAGAGTCGTAAAATGAAACCCGAATACCTTTTATTGCAAATGGTGCTATCCTGAATCCAGAGAACTTCGAATGAAGAAATCCCTACAAGGAAAATTCGAAATCTATAATTAGTAATAATATTTCTTTCAATAGAAGGATAACTATGAGAACGATTCAAGAAGTGAATTTTATCATAGATCTAATCTACGAGTTTTACTAAATTAGTGATTCTGGGAACTATAGTTGTTCTTACATTCATGGAATTGTTGAGAACCACCCACCGACTGAAGGGGTGGAGTGGACCAAATAATTCATGATGGGTACTCTCGCAGCAAAAGGTGTCCCATCATTAGATTGATAACCGGATTGTTTTTGCTTAATCAAACTTTTGAAGAAATAAGTAAACAATAAATAACCCTTAAAGAACTGCATCATCCAATTTTAAAGGGTTGCTTAGTATGCACATGTGGAATACATTAACTAAAGTATAAAATTCGATTTAACACTATATGTTGAAAGGAATGAATTACTAGAAGCTTTAAACACGGATTTAAATATTGTGTGTTGAATGGCACCCATCAAACGATTTCTTTCTCACCATAGATAACATTATTTGTTGAAGAAAAACGTTATTTTCCAGTTTAATTATAGACTTAAACTTTGTATGCTAGAGGGCACATATTAAACAAGTCATTCAACACACTGGATCCCATTTGATATATATATATATATATATATATATATATATATATATATATATATATATATATATATATATATATATATATATATATATATATATATATATATATATATATATATATATATATATATATATATATATGCCGAAAGGAAATACAATAACCAATTAAAATAAAAAATACAGACACAGGAGTCAACTAGTGGGGTTTTGAATGAATACACAGAATGATGGATTCCAAAGAAAACTTAGTGTCGTAAATAACCAACAGAGATAAGAAAATGTCATAACATCATGTTGAAGTAGATTTGTCTTTACCAAATAGAATGGAACATTCAACACACAGTATGGAACTCTGAAATACAAACTGAGAAAATATACATAATTCAAGATCTCCAGATAGTCCACGAATTTCAGGGTGACTCCAAACCCAAAGTCGAGAAGATACTTGAAACTAGGGTAAGCTCCATCACCTAAGCTTAAATGGTGTTATCACTCATTATAAAACTCCTTTGAGAATTTCCAAGTAAGCTTCCTATACACGTGAAGTCAGATACTCGACACATGTTGCAACAACTCACATCTATGTCACATTGTGCAAGGCAACAAAGGACCATTACAGGATTTACCGAGGGATGGCAACAAAAAAACTAACCTAGAGTTTTGGTATTTTTTATTTATGAAAAACGACCGAGGACGAACTTATTCTCATTCGCAATTGTATTCCTAAGTCAAGACATAAAAAAATCAACCCAGGTTACCAGACAATCAAATTAGTGGGAAATTGAAACAAAGAAAGGTTTTCATCTTAAGAGGTCGAAACCTAAGTTACCAGAGTCAAAGAAAAATATATTTAGTTATCTATAGCTTGGATAGTAACATATTGAAAGTTATAGAACAAGGATGAAAAGCCAATCAACAAAATTATAAATTAATCACAGAAGCAATCCAAAACACGTTTGACATTTCCTACACTCTACAGGTAAATTCAATGATAGAGTTTCGGGTAAACATTCCTGGTATGAGATTGAACCTGTGGGATGTGTAACGATCTTTTTCCTACACAGAACAGGGAGCCTTCCTATCGACAGAGTCTTATGCCAAGTGCAGTTGCAGGGTTTTTGTAGAAGCGTTTTCCTTCCAAAGTTACACAGCACAAGAGGAGAATGAACAATAGCCTCCGTGAAAAACCCATTTCATGATGGATTAATGGTGAGAGTTACGCATTGTACCTGGACCAGGTGATTAGGGTAAGGTGGTAGAAAATCAGTGGGCATACAAGTCGAACTATGGGCCAAAGGAGTACGCTAAAGGAGATAATTCAATTTCACAGAGAGAACTAATTAAGTCATGACAGTTACATCCATGTGGTCTTTGTTAACATTTATGGCAAAGAGAATCATAGTCCAGTTAGGGTTATGGTTTATTTTTCTAGGATTTAGGGTTTCATTTCTTGGCTCTTATATACCAGATCATGGATCCTTACACTAGACTTGGTCACCATGGGGTTGTTAATCAACTAATAATGAGTAGTGTGTACCAACTGTTAACCATAACCACCTAAGTTTTAATGTTATGCACATTGAGGACGTAGTAATAATGACTACGTGTAACATAGACACTTCCTGCATGAGGAACTGGAGTGGACCTACTTTACCCAATAATCGTTGTGTTTACACTTTAACAAAAACAAGCTCGTGGTATGTAGTGTGAGTTTATTTGGGTAGAATGTAAGTTCTAAGGAATACACATATTTATTTTATAAACGTTCTATACATATGAAATAGAAAATTCTAAGATGCATATATATATATATATATATATATATATATATATATATATATATATATATATATATCGTCGTGCTATGCAAACAAAAGGGAATTATCAAGGTATATGTATATTTATATATATGATGGTGTTATACAAGTAGCTTTAAGTTCCAAGCGAATCATGGCTAGTTAATAGGATTACTAATTCACCCTGTTGTTATGAATAGGGTTGAGATAGCCATAGATAAATTCTTATACACAAATTGCAACTGTGACGATTATTAGTATGTGTATGTTATGTAGCATAGTTAATGAACACCTAAAAGATTGGAATGACAATGATCAACTCTAAGAACCCATAGTATTTTTTTTTTTAATTGGTAAATTTGGGGAACATTACATATGGTATCAGATAAAAGGTTACAACACTTGAACCTTAAACAGGGCCAAAAATATTTTCTTAGCACATGTTTCTTGTTTTATGAAAAAACTGACAAAACAATTATTGTTATAAATAGAACAACTTTATTTTTGTTGTGATCATGGAAAAACAGAATAAAGTGGAGATTAGGATCAAGGAGAATCCTGAGAAAAGGCCTCCGGAAGAACAGAGGCAGAATAGTGGCGGAAGTTCACCTACCGAGGTTCTGGAAACTATGAGAAATCTCATTGTGGAACTGCAAGTTTTCAAAGCAGACAATGAGAAACTGAAAAAATAACAACAAGAACAACATGAAATAAATGAATTATTGTTTCATAGCATAGTAACAAATAAGAGACCGAAGGACAATAATGAGGAAGAAGAGGTCGGTAAAAGGGCCTCCAAAAATTCTGGTCTTGAAGGAGAAAAAGGGGATAACTCTTCCAAAGGTACACCATCAGCAGAAGATAAAACAAACACATGAAGAAAAAGAAAACAAGTGGACCAACTTGAGGGAGAGTTTAAGAAAATCAAACTATCCACCTTTAACGGGGAATCCAGAATAGGGGAGGAGGCTGAAGTGTGGTTATTGGACATAAAAAAGTATTTCCAAATCTACAATTGTTCCAGCAATATGAAGGTCATAATGGCCATCTATAACCTAAAAGGAAAAGAAAGAATTTGGTGGAAGGATCTGAAGTTGGCCAAAATTCTAAAGGAAAAACAGATGGAGTGGTCGAATTTTAAGAGATACTTTAAGAAACACTATTTATCTTAAAGTGACTATGAAAGAAAAACTAAAGAGTTTTATGAGCTATGACTCAGTCAAATGGCTATGGATGATTTGATAAACAAATTCCTTGAATTATTAAGGTCTGTGCTTTATATCGGGGTGTACAAAGTAAAAATCCAATGGTTCCGAATTTGTTTACCATAGTACTATAAGGACAGAATCCAATTTGACAACCCCAAGTCCTTGAATGAAGTTTTCAGGAAGTCCTGAATGTGTTACGACCAATACAGACAGTGGTAAGAATTTCCCAAGGCTTGGAATGACAAGAAACAAGACCGGATGAACCGGCGGAAGAAGGGATGTCAACCAACCCCTTTATGGAACGCAACAAAGATATTTCCAAGGAAATATTTTCACGCCAATAACTAGAACTCACAAGGAGGTGGTAAACAAGTCAATCTGAGCACAGAGAAGTATGAGGACAGCCCCAGGGAACCATTAAAATGTTGGGAATGTGGAGAGCCTCACTTAAGGAGGTATTGTCCATGTTTGACTTCAACAGCCTGGATTGTGGTTCAAAACCTACAAGAAGCCTCCGCGGTGGGAGATGTGAGTAGAATTTTACATCAGATCAATGCAGCCGTGGACAGTCGACAAGTTGATCACCAGTCCATGGTACTGGAAATTGAAGGTAAAATTAACAATACTCGTATTTATGTTTGAATTGATCCAGGAGTTACGTTGAGTTATATCCCTCCTATTGTAGTGGATTTAGATAAATTTAAGAAAACAAGACATGCATAATTGTTGCTAATACAACTAGCAATAGGAACAAAAAGAAAATTATCTGATTTTATTTCTGACTCTGAGTTCAATTTAGGTAATCAAAACACCAAGATAAATCTGAACATTCTACCGTTAGGGCCTTATGATATAATTATCAGAATGGATTGGTTAGAAATGCATAAAGAAGTTTTAGATTGTTATGAAAAATACTCAAGTATAAAGACGAAAATGATACTACTAGGATCGCTCAAGGCATACGAAAACCAATCTTAGTTAGGCAGATTTTAGCAATGCAATTTAACAAGTGCATGAGAAAAGGTTGTTAGATTTATGATATCCAAGTGACAAATCTATTAGAAAAAGAAAATAAACCAATCTTAGAGGATGTTGTCATCTTGCATGGTTTTAGAGATGTGTTTATCGATGAGATACTTGAATTACCCTGAAGGAGAGAGATAGACTTTTCTATTGATCTGTTTCCTGGTTCATCCCTTATATCTAAGGCACCCTACTGAATGAGTTTACTCGAGTTAACAGAATTAAAGATTCAACTACAAGAAGTTTTGGACAAGGAATACATCGGGCCAAGTGTCTCACCATGGGGAGCACCAGTCCTTTTTGTTAAAAATAAAGAAAGAACTCTAAGATTATGTATCATTTATAGACAATTAAAAAAAATAACTATTAAAAACAAATACCCCTTACCTAGAATCAATGATTTGTTCGATCAAGTACGTGGGGCAAAGTTTTTTTCTAAATTGGATTTAATATCTAGTTATCACCAGGTTAGAATAAAAGGTGAGGACATAAGTAAGATAATATTCAGAATGAGATATGGACATTACAAATTCCTTTTTATACCATTTGGTCTCACTAATGCGCCAACAACATTTATGTGTTTAATGAACAACATTTTTGGTCAGTATCTGGATAAGTTTGTTTTGTATTTATTAATGATATCCTAGTGTACTCTAAAACAGAAGAAGAACACGAAGACTATCTAAGGATAATACTGTAAACCTTAAGAAAAAACAAATTGTACGCTAAATTCAACAAGTGTGACTTTTATCAAAAGAAAATAAAGTACCTAGGACATGTAATATCTGATGAAAGCATTGTAGTTGATCCTGAGAAAATAAGAGGCATCATGGAATGGTCGATCCCTAAGGATGTAGCAGACATCCGTTCATTCATGGGAATCACTGGATATTGTTGGACAACTGAGAGGGGGGGGGGTGAATCAGTTGTTTCCGTGCTTAAACAATTATGGTTCTTTTAAACTCTTCATAGAGACACTGAATGATAATCACAATAATGAAGGGAAATAAACAATGGCACTTTCAGCATCATTCACATATATGAGAAACAAAGAGACATATATTTCCCGAGGAAACCCATGCAGGGTAAAAACCTCTTTTTCTTTATATGATAAGTAATGGTTACATTCTTTACAGTATCATACATATGAGCACCAACTCATAATGAGGCTACAACCTCAGCTGGTGCAACTTGCTAAGAGCACCAACTAGAAGGAAGCACCAACTCCCTGGTTTCTCTAGCACCAACTAGAAGGAAGCACCAACTCCCTGGTTTCTCTAGCACCAACTCCTTATGTTCAAGAACCCACTTGAACCTTTGAGGACATAAGTCCTCCCTAGCTCCACCCAACCACTTTGAAATATAAATATTTGCTACTAAAACTTATTACAGTGATATGATGTTCAACAATGGCTTACCAGACTCATCACTGTTCTGCTGCATTTCGTTTCTCTGTATGCCTCATTTCCTTTTTGCACACATCACTTACGCTATTTGTTCTTCCTCTTTTTATGCTCTGTGCACCATGTCCATTCACTGGACAGTTCCTCTTCTGTTCTCTTCAGCTGCTGCACTCTCCTCCTTCTTCACACATGAATCACCTTAACCAACAACATTCACAACAACCTCCGACAGCAACAACAACAACACTCTTCTCTTCTCTGTACTGTGTATTTATAGCTTATGTGCACCTTGTGCATGCAATGTTCACAATTCCTCTACATGTTGACTCTGCGCCGTTATCCTCCACCTCTCGAGTGTTTTGTCTGATCATCATCGTGACTCTTCAGCTTCTCTGGTAGTTGAGACTCTTCGTCTTCTTTGTGACAGTTGAGCTCACCTTCTCTGTTTTAGTTACAGGCTTCCACACTCATCCATCTGTCAATATCTTCTAAGAATAGTCTTCCTTCACTTGGACGAAGCTTGGAGACTCTTCATCTCCTCTAGTGATCACATGGGTGTCTCTTAAAATTTTCTAGCAAACGTCATCAATAGTTTCTGACAGTTTCACTACATCGTGCATTAGTATCCCTCTGATCTTGTTCAAATTCATCTACGCCACTGGGTATGCAGCGAGCAAATATGGACGGCCAGAATATGTTCTCCCAGATCTATGGTCAGGATTCGATTCCAGAGCCCCCTTGCCATTCTATATTTAAGCGGGGGGGGTTCGGAATTGGGTGCGCATCTCTCGAGATGTCAGGATTAAAGCACCTAGATCAATGACGCTCAAGCGATTCCCCACCCCCCTTGCCTTTCTGTCTTTAATACAGGGGGGGGGGGTCCGGAATGGTGGAGTATTGACGAAGGGCCCCACTCCTGTCATGTCACCTTATGTATCGTTCTCTACCTAACCGTGCGATAAGGCTCGGCTCCTCCTTGTCCTCTGACATCTGTCCATCTCTCGCTGATGTGACCAAGGGCTATGACCACAGCCTTATGCATAAGGTGCTTTCACGATTTCTCATTTTGTGAGTCTGGATATGAGGCATCTCGACTCTCCAATTTGCGATCCCTGATACCCTGAAACGACGTGGGATCAATGGTCCTGATTAATGCTTGGTCTGACGGCTTAGATCATTTCACGATTTCGCATATCACGATTTCGAAATTCCTGTGGTGAATGTTCTTCTCACTTACAAATCCCGATCCATGAAACCCCGTGAAGAAGTTAGATCAATGGTCCAGATCACTTCTTGAACTAACGATTGCAAATACCTCGCGATATTGCATATCGTGATTTCGGCATTTCTGTTGCACTGTTTACTTGCCTCTCCATATTGCAATCCTCAAAACTATGAGGTAGTGTACATCTGTTGACGTCACACGTGGATTGACACGTGTTGAATACTACCACGTGTCACTCTGATTCGTGACTTACATGTGTCTGAAGTGTTGAATCAGCCTCACACTTTTCATTACCTGGTTGTGCCACGTGTTCCTAGCTGACATGAGTCAGGTCGACGGTATAGATCACATCTTGATCTAACGGTTTAGATTCAGTCGGGATTTCACACATCACAATTTCGGGGTTCCTGATGTCAATAATTTTTTACATGTCCGACTCTCGATCCCCGAAAATCTGACACAGACTGGAATCAACAGTCCATATTTGTCCTCGGTCCAACGGTCGATATTATATCGGGGTATCACATATCACGATTTCGCAAGTCCTGTGGATATTATTCTTTGACCTCTTCAACTCACGATCCTCAAAACCCCGATAGGGAGTTGGATCAACGGTCCACATAACCCCTTGAGATGGATGGTCCTCCTGCTTTCGAGATTTGGTGAACCCCTTTTCTCCTTACACTTTAAACACCGTGCAGGTTTTCCTTGATCCAACGGTGGATGGATCCTGTGCTCAGATCTAACACCTGAGATCTATCCTCCTCTTCAGTGCGTGCTCTTCTTGTCTTTATTCAGATCTGACGACCCTCATGCCATCGAGAATTTTGGACAGGATCCAACGATCAACGACGCTTCTCCTCCAAGCTTACACATCCTTCTTACTCGGAAGAATTTCGACTCTGCGCTAATTCCTCCTGAGCCTACGTTGTTCCTGTTTTTCCATCAATGCACACTCTGATCCTACCATCTTCACTGTTGTACTTTCCATCATTGACAAGCATACGCTACCTGTTAAACATTTTCCAACAATCTCCCCCTTTGGCATTGATGGCAACTAAGGCACCCAAATTCTTTTCTCCCCCTTTGACATCAATGTCAAAGAAGAGACATGCTCCCCATGAGCTATTGCAGTAATTTTAGGAGGCATTAGATTTTCAAACAATACAAAAATCCCCCTAACAAGATGGACTTTTTAGGTGTGAAACGAAATGACACCCAGCTTCTTTCTGAGATATTCAAACGGTGTCTTGGCTAGGGGCTTAGTAAAGATGTCTGCAATTTGTTCTGTAGTGGGAATGTAATGGACTTGAACAATCTGATTGGTGACCTGCTCTATCAGTAAATGATATTTTCTGGGAATATGTTTTGTCTTGGAGTGGAGGACAAGATTTTTAGACACACTGATGGCACTAGTGTTATCACAATGAATTGGGATCAGTGCAGTGTATTTTACCTCTAAGTCTGCAAGTGTTTGAATCATCCATAATACCTGTGTGCAAGAGGTAGAAAAAGCAATGTACTCTGCCTCTGTGGTTGATAAAGAAATGGAACCTTGCTTTTTACTAATCCAGGCTACTAAGGAGTTACCCAAGAAGAATGCTCCTCCACTGGTTCTTTTTCTCTCATCAACACAATTTCCCAATCTGCATCTGAATAAGCAGTCAACTGAAGACTTTGATTTCTGGGATACCACAGACCATAAGTCATTGTTTCTTTTAAGTACTTGAATATCCTTTTGACAGCTTGCAAATGACTTTGTTTAGGTGCAACCTGATATCTTCGTACCATTCCTACAACATGCATTATGTCTAGGCGAGATGTTGTGATGTACAACAGGCTTCCTATCATTGATCGATATGAGCTTTGATCAACATCAGGTGAATCATCATCCTTGCTTAATTTACATCCAGTTACCATAGGTGTACCCATAGGTTTAGAATCTTCGATTTGAAACCTTTTCAGTATTTCTCTTAAATATTTTCCTTGATAAATGAAGATCCCTTCGGGCCTCTAAGTAATTTGCAGACCAAGGAAAAATGACAGTTCTCCTATCATAGACATTTCAAATTTAGACTCCATGGCAGAAGCAAACCATTGTACTAGTGAATCCTTATTGCATCCAAAGATGATGTCATCTACATAGACCAGTACGATGAGAAAATCATTATCCTTTGTCTTAATATATAGATTGTTGTCAGTTGTTCCTCTCTTGAACCCTTTGTCTTTGAGATACATATCCATTCTGTGATACCAGGCTCAAGAGGCTTGTTTTAAACCATATAAATCTTTCTTCAACTTGCATACTAAGTCAGGGTTATTAGATAATTTGAAACCCTTTGGTTGTTCCATATAGACTTCTTCACTTAAATCTCCATTGAGAAAGGCTGACTTGACATCCATTTGGTATACTTTAAACCTTTTATGACAAGCATAGGCAAGAAACATTCTAATAGCTTCTAATATTGCTACGGGCACAAATGTTTCATCAAAATCCAGTCCTTCTATCTGAGCATAGCCTTTACAAACTAACCTCACTTTGTTCTTGATAAATTGTCCTTTCTCATTCAACTTATTCTTAAAGATCCATTTGGAGCCAATGATGGTTTTAACTTCAGGTCTTTGAACCATCTCCCATGTATGGTTTTTCTCAATCTGATCAAGTTCTTCATTCATTGCTTTAACCTAGTGATCATTTGTGCTAGATTCATTAAAATTCTTGGGTTCCAGCATGGATATGAGAGCTATATGATATTGTTCGGTGGTTTTGATTAGCTTCTTCTGTTTTGTACCCCTTTGTCTTTTTCCCCAATTATTTGACTTGCGGGATCATTCTTTTGAGTGATTCTGGAGGAGGAATTTGTAGTTGACTGCTGATTTGAGTCTGTCTGAGTGTTTGATTCTTCATCTGATTCAGAGTCTTCATTTTTTGATTCTTGGACCTGTTCATCTTCAGCTTTAGCTATGTCTTCTAGAGAAAACTCATTACCGTACACCTCTCTTGCTAAGATTCCTTCATCAATTTTTACATCAATACAGTCAACCATTTTATGCAGCCTCTTATTATAGCATCTGTATCCTTTACTGTTTGTAGCATACCCTAAGACAATACCTTCATCTTCCCTGTCATCATATTTGCCAAGGTTTTCATCATTATTCTTTATGTAGCATTTACTCCCAAAGACTCTGAACTGTTTAATTGAGGAAGGTCTTCCAAACCATAATTCATAAGGTGTTTTGTCACTTTGTGGTATGAGGTGAGCTTTGTTAAGCACATGGACTGTTGTGTGTATTGCTTCTACCCAGTAGGTTTGACCAATGTTCTTCTCATTCATCATTGACCTGGCCATTTCCTGCACTATTTTGTTTTGCCTCTCAACTACTCCATTTTGTTGTGGAGTTCTTGGTATTGTGTATTCTCTCTTGATCTCATGCTCATCACAGAATTCCTTGAAGTCTCTTGACATAAATTCTCCTCCCCGGTCTGTTCTTACTGCCTTTAACCTCTTCCCTGTTTGGGTCTCAGTTAAAGCCTTAAATATCTTAAACTTCTCAAATGCTTTAGTTTTTTCTTTGAGAAAGGCTACCCAAGTAAGTCTGGAGTAATCATCGATAATCAACATGAAGTAGTTTTATTTCCCTGTGCCTTCCTGTCTTGATGGTCCACATAAATCCATATGAACTAGTTGGAGTGGTTTCTCTGTTGAAGTGAAGCTCTTGGATTTAAACTGTGTCCTATTTTGCTTCCCTACATGACAAGGTTTACACACTGAATCTTGGGGCTTTGATATTTTCGGAAGATCTTTTACTGCCTCGAGGTTTTTAAGTTTGATTAAGTGGTCAAAGTTTATATGTCCAAGTCTCCTATGCCATAACCAGCTTTCATCATGTTTTCTTAGATGAAATTCTTCTCTATTTTCTTTTAGCACATATACATTATTTTTTGTCCTTATGCCTTTGGCCACTACTTGTCCTGAGTTTACAGACTTTATCTTACAATCCTTGGACGTGAACAACACCTCGCATCCTCTGTCACACATTTGACTTACACTGAGAAGATTATGTTTCAGCCCATCCACAAGTAGAACATCTTGGGATTTTCCTTTTCCATTACTTAAGCTCACCATCCCTTTTCCTTTTATTTTCCCTGGAGCATCATTTCCAAAGGTTATGGTTCCTGATTTACTTTCACATAGTGATAGAAACTTGCATTTGTCTCCCATCATGTGTTTGGAGCAACCACTGTCTATATACCAAGGTTTCCTTTTTCTTTGAGCAGATAATACTAATCCACACTTGTTACTTTCCTTCTTCTTCCAAAACTTGACATTTTCAATAGGAGATTTTGAATCTGGTTCATAGTTCCTTAACTGACAGTCAATAGATTTATGTCCAAAGTTATGACAATTGTAGAATTCAACCTCATTATTCAATAAGTCAATCTTATTGTTGTAGTGTTGCCTACTTATTGACTGTTGATTTTTCCTTGCCCTCCTTAGTTGTATGTGTCTAGACTTAATTTGGCAATTTGTAGTCTGTGAAAGATTATTACCTGACTGTATCATTCTTTGTTGTGGGAAGTCTTTATTCCTTTGAAATCTTAATTGCTCATTTCTAGGTCTTAAGGAACAATTTACAACTTTGTGACCGAAGTTAGAACAATAGAAACAATAGCCATAGAAAAATTCTTTGTACCTGGACAATGGTTGTCTTCTTTGAACAAGTTGATTTCTTTCTTGTTGATGACGTCTTTTAGTAGAAAGAACATTGTTTCTTTTTCCTACAGATTCAGTACTGACACCATTTTATTTACTCATCTTGGGTTGTTGATTGTCTTCCTTTATTTCTACAGGTTTGTTATTGTCATTGGTTGTACTTTTGACAAACTTGATGGGTTCTTCATTTCCTGTCTTCTCACTGCTTGATCCCTCTTCATAACCCAAACCAGTTTTTATCTTTGGATTCCTTTGCTAATTCACAATGGTGGTTAATCCTTCTGAGGCTTTGATACTTGTCAGATTCTGATTATACAAGGCTTGAAACTTCTCCATTTCGTTCCTTGTTTTCACTACTTCTTGTTCTAATGATTCACATATTGCCTTCTTTTCTGATAGTTGTTGTTTCAGAATCTCTTAGATTTTCTTTGCCTCTTCCAATTCTACCTTTAGTAGGACAAGGTCTTCACCAGGTTTTTTACTGTCTTTCTCGAACTGTATCAATAGTTGTCTTTGGTTTCTGTTCTTGATTCTTAGTCTGTCAATCTCTTCCAATGCACCGATCAATTCTCCTTCCATGTCAACCACAACTTCTTCTTCATTAACGTCAATCCCTGTGCTATTATTGTCATATTCCTCTTTGGCCATAAGTGTGAAGTCATTTAGTTTATCTTTAATAGATGAATCATTATCCTCATCATCTGAAGGATCATCATCATTGTTTGCACAAAGACTTTTCTTCTTAAAGTTATTCTCTTTAAAGAAATTTCTGTGTTTGTATTTCCCCTCATCATCACAAGTTTGATCCTTTCCTTTGTGGGGAAATTTGTTTGCAAAATGACCTATCCTACCATAGTTAAAAAATTTGAAGGGCAGTTTACCTTTGTATTTGTTGGATCCCTTCTTCATTCTCTTCACAAATTTTTCTTCAATTTCATCGGGCTTAGAATACTCATTCTTGTCTGCTTTAAATGATGCTTCTCTAGAGGTGGGTTTATCTTTAACTATTCTCATTTCATATGCAATCAATGTTCTGAGAAGTTGGTCAAACTGCAAGGTTTTCAGATCATTAAGTTCTTCTATAGAAGAGACCTTCGGGTTGAACCTATCTGGGAGAGATCTCAAGATTTTCTGAACTAAAGAAGGTTCCCCAATTGTTTCACCAAGTGCCTTCATTGCATTTACCATTTCTTCTACTCTCAGAAATTATTTTCCGATAGTTTCATCTTCCTTCATCTTCAGCTATTCAAACTATATTCTGTAGGTTTGAAGCTTTGCATCCTTTACCTTATCATTACCCTAATAACTGTTAATGAGTTTGTCCCACATTTCTTTGGCAGTTCCTAGGTGCATAACTTTCACAAATTATGCTTCTGCAATCCCACTCAAGATAGCAAACATAGCCTTAGTGTTGAAGCTAAATTCTAGTTTGTCATCCGTATTAGCTAGCACAATTGGCTTTACATAACCAGTCTCTACCACATCCCAGACATCTGCACCTAAAGCCATTATGTAGGTTCTCATTCTAACTTTCCAGAAGGAAAAGTTTGTTCCATTGAATACAGGGGCCTTATTGGTTGAATTTCCTTCATGGCTTGACATGTTTAAGCTCTAGGATCTACCCTTAGATAAAAGGGGCTCTGATACCAATTGTTGGACAACTGAGGGGGGGGGGGG